>CP045901.1:18028891-18074777 GCA_013387185.1 Caligus rogercresseyi
TTCGATCTTACATAACGTCAACTTACAAAACGTTCGACCTTACAAAATGTTGAACTTACAAAACGTCGAACATTCCTCGTTTAGGGTTCCCCATACAATCCCGAATAACTGTCTGATTTATGTTTCATTTTTCTTTGGTTCTACAAAATGATATTTCAAACTCTACTGCACTTTTTTGTTTTGCCTTCAAGAGTCACTTCTATTAAGGAACAGTTTTTGTAAGGTGGACGTTTTGTAAGTCGACGTTTGTAAGTCGACTTTTTGTAATACAACCATATATCTATACTAATAAAAAAAGAATTCCGTTCGTTCGTTCGTTTCGTCCCTGTATCTCCCGAACAGTTCATTAGATCTTGACGAAATTTTCAGTGAATAGTTTGAAAGCTCAGGGAGTGTTTTAGTGGGTTATCAACTCGCGGAAAATTCGTCATCGACATGTTTATTTTATTCGCCAAAACGTTTTTGTGTCGATTTTTTAAAATTACCAAGTTAGATTTTTTCAAATTTTCTGTGGATGATTCTGAGATAGTAAGGCGTGTTTTGTTTGTTAATGGGGTTTTACTGAAAACTCGTTTTTCCATAGGATTGCTTAAAATAAAAAATATATCCCTGTCTTTCCCCCCAAATTTAAGTTTTGTAGAAAATTTCTTATAACGCAACATCGCGCTAATAAATTTTAATAATGCCTAGAGATGGAGAGTGATGTCAACCACTCTCAACTTTTCTTGATAATATATGAAGTCGTACTCTCTCTTAAGTTTTTGCTGTTTTCCCCCATCAACGGAGATCAAACAAATACTCTGATATTCAGCGCTAACATACATTTATTCGGCACTTTATTTCCCTGTGAAATGACTTAAAAATTACTTCTTTTTATGATATTTAAATACCCAGCAATAAGGAATACAACCGGAAAAATGGCAATGAGGCCCAATGATAACTTTTAAAGAACTGATTTTAAATGATAAGTCACATGCGATGACATCACTGAAATTATTCGTGTGATTTCTTCTTTTTACGATGTTTAAATACCCAGCCTTAAAGAATACAAAACGGAAAAATGGCAATGAAGACACAATGACGACTTTTTTGAAAAACTGATTTTATAATGAAAAGTCACATGATATGACATCACTAAATTAAAGTTTGAAATCCCGGGCAGTGCCGGGTAACATTTGCTAGTATATATATTATATATATATATATATAATATATTATGTTTTTTATTTTTTTTATTTAATCAAAAAATATTATTTAATTTTGATGCTACACATTTAATAAGAAATGGGTTATAGTAAGAGGATCGATTTTTAACTTTAACTTTCTTGCTGAAAGATAATATATATATATATTGCATACAACTATTTTATACAGTAATAGTCCAATGCATTTTTTTCTAAATAACTTCATTTTTTCCACAGATCATAGAAAAAAAAAAGAATAGATATAAAATGATGTACATACGTAAAAACATGATTACACATTTTAGTTTAAATCTTAACATCGAATATGAACAAACACTAAAATACAATTTTAATGAAACAACTTGACAAAATAAAACATAACATATATTCACAATAAACCTTTCTATTTTAAATCTTTGAATTGGCGTAAAAGTTTTTTAATAATTTTCCATGAAGGAGGGAATCGAGGGGAGTAAGGAATTACATCAGCTGCCCAACTCCACTTTCCATCGGTGACAGAGGGGATCTTGAGGTCCAACGCACGGACTGATAGGAGAGTGAAATGCTAGCCTCTTAGATATAAGAGCTTTGGCATTTAAAAGAGTACAATTAATTACTCTATATTTTGAAGAAGAGATCTACCAAGACCGACAAGGACGATAGCTTTGCAAAATTGTTTGTATCTGGAGACTGAAAAAAAAAACATTCAAACTGATGAATTGTTTATTACACATTTTAGTTTAAATCTATCATGAAAGCAACACACAAATATAATTTAAAAATGTACATTAAAACTAATATAAAATGTAACAGACTTTTTATCAAAATATACCTAATATCAAACAATTAGCGTAAAAGTTTTTTAATAATTTATGAAGGAGGGAAATCGAGGGGAATAACAAATTACACACTATATGTCCACTTTCCATGTAACATAGGGGATTTTGAGGTCCAACGCATTAAATTCATTGAGTGCAGCGATTGCTATAGATTGATGGGGGTCGATTTTTGAACCTTGTACTTCGAATCATAGTCAAGTTTCAATCACTTGGAGGCAATTCTATGATCTAAGACTGGAACTCCCTATAATTTTCCTCCGCAACTGATGAATTGTTTAGGATGGCTACTGAATGACAATCTACAAAGCATGTAATGTAGTGTTATAAATTTTTCCCAATCTTTGCATGGAGTATAAAGCGCATAAGGTTTACGGATATCTGCAGCTGTGCCGTAAACTTCGTCCACTCAGAAATCCTATAAGAGATCTAAGAATTCTCTTTTTCCAACAAACTGAAGTTTGAGGAACTCAACATATTTTTTGACATATGTTCAAGCTTTCTTCACTACCGGAACGAATGGGAGAATTCATTTTAGATACCAGGTCTGATCACCTGATAACCGAGAGCAGCACTTGATAAGTGAATAAAACCTACCATCACGAAAAGGATCCACAGGATTCACATGATGTATTGATAGTATGTCATTTATTAACACCATTTCCTCAAGGACTTCTGGACTCCTCAGTTTCCTTGAAAAATATTTTTTGCCTGAATTGTACTTGATTAACTCAGTAATGCAGCTTCCCCATAAAGTTATTTGGACACAACCTCGAACCTGTGAAAGAGAACTGGTTATTTATAACACTACCGTACTTCGGAAAATTCGGTATATATATTTTTTTTATTATAAATATTTATATATAGATTTTAGGTGCAGTAGTGTTATTAAACTATTTTTGTATAATTATAATTGTTACATATATATATATTATCTTTCCTTCTTCAAATATTAACTAAAATATAAATTTGTATTGTTTTAATTCATGGAAACAAATAAAAATAAATATATCATCCTCTGGAGTATATCAGGTATCATAAAATAAGGACTAATTAGTTTAAATGATAATCTGATGGATATTCTATACTTACCCATAATACTTATTAAATTGATTATTAATTATTAGATATTTTTGTTGCATTGTTGTTGAGAAAAGTGGTTAAAATAAAGCAAACACAAGAATTTGTCTACGCGATGTGATTTTACATTTGATATATTTTGCTATTCAGCAATACAAATTTTGAAATATAAATATATATAGATATAAAACTTTGTATGTGTGTGTGTGATCCTATAAATTGAAGGTAAACACACTTATCCAATTTGTGTGTATAACAATAGAACCTAAGCCGAGAACATCTCATAACTCAATTGTGAAGGCCAAGGCAGGAGGAATAAGATGTTTGTAGGTATATTAAGTTAATCTAACTTTGTTGAACTCTTGTGTGTTATTTTTTATTGCTTGAAGATACAAAAAAAGGCGGGGAGGCCAGTGTCTAATAGAACAACATCAAAAATAAACATGGAAGCGGCAATATAAAAACCTATAAATATATACATATATATCTGATGAGGTAAACGGAGCAAAGTTTAACTTGGTGGTTTGTGTGGAAAGGAAAATTATATACAGCATAGATCAATCTGTACACTCCACTTTCGAAGCATATAATAAACTCCTTAAGTGGTTTAAGTAAGTAGGCAGATAAATCCCGTTTGAAAAATGGTATATTCATTTATATTTTAATATTAGATCTAAATTGCAAATTTTAATAAATGCCTTATATATATAAATATTTTTAAATTATCTAAGAGAAGAAACACTACACGTAGTCATTTTTATGGAAAATACCCCAAAAATGGACATTTTGAAACTTCATTATCTCGTTTGATTTTGGATGTACATAAAAAATAAAAACTGATTTAAAATCCTTGCAATTATACCTACATTTAGCGGCAAATTGTTTGAAAATAGCATTAAAATTAAGGACAGTAGAGGCGATGGAATGTCGAAAAAAATTACTACATAAATTTACTAAATAACTTTTGGGCCTGTTGAGCGGATACTTCCCATTATTCGATTTTGTTCAAACTTTCACAAGATGATCTTTATGCACTAAAGTAAAATCTTAGGGGGAGCCCGACTCTCAAATCCGAAAAATGTGAAATAAGAATCTCCCTAATACATATATATATATATATATATATATATATATATATATATATATATATATATATATATATATATATGGTATATACATAGTAAATAAACGATTTTACAAAGCGAACTTAAGTGACTTTTGATCCATCAGTATCAGGCTTAAATGCATACAAAATATAGTCAATATACAAATAGAAAAATGGTTCGGATAGATCATTAAGTCTCATATTCTTACACACACACACATTGTGCTTAGTAGGAAAAAGCAGTAGTATAAGAGAAAAAGAAAAGGAAAGAGTCGGTTATAAATCAAAATAAATAATGTTTCATATAATGAAAAATATGTTTGTTTGATTAAATACATACTTCATAACAAACAAAGACATGGTGGGGGTAGGTTGTGGACACGAGGATATATGAAACGTATGAATGAAAGCCTTAAATTCGCTTTAGCATGATATACTTGACATAAGTTTTGGTTCTCTGAAGATAGACCTTTCTTTCAAAGCATAAGGAATAACCCTTTATTAACTCATGAATTGGTGATTAGTATTTTCCTATTACTATTCAAAACGATACCTTCCAACGACAGTTTAAATAAATTTCTTATACACACACACACACTCAAAGAAGCTTAAATGTCATTAAAGAGGTCGTTTGCAGTATATGTTGCTATGTTTAGCAAAATTTATAACTACAAATGGCAAAATAAGAAGTTTAATAATTCAGATAATAAAATATTAATTTAAACTTAGTTTGCAATTCATATTATACTAATTATTGGATTTATAATATTTCTTATGATCCTTCAACTAAAATCCTTTTTAATGTAATTTTTCAAATATGTATGTGGAGAAATATATATTTCAAGCTTTGATAAGCTTTGGGAGCCGTTCTTTGACCGTTCAATTACCGATGACAAGTGAAACAAAACCCGTCAAAATACAAAACTTCTTATATATTGGCAAAACGTTGAATGCATATTATAAAGAAAATAACAATTTGTTCAAAAATACCATGGCAAAACTATTACCCCAACACTTTACGTTTCAAAAGCATGTGATTTACTCTTATATCAACAGTACAAGGAGTTTACATTTCTCTCCTAAATCCTTCCCTTTTGTTTTATTGATCTGGGCGCCCTTTGATACGAAAGATGGATACTTTCGATTAATATATAAAGCAATGACACTTATAATAGCAGCAATAAACTAAAAAACGAACAATTGACAATAATGGTAACATGGCGCTGTCTTTCATAATATGCAATGCAATTGGTGATCTTCGTGGAGCGTCCACAAACGATATGGCAAGAGGTTTTTTTAATCTGTGGAACCATTCATGAGGAAAGTATTCAGGTGTTTTTATAGTTTTTTATTTTGCTGCTGTTTTATAATTGTTATATATTTTACAATATACATTTTAACAATATTTAATATGTTTTTAGACCAGCCAATCATAGCTGATTTGTTATTTTATAAAGTAATTAGCTCTTTTTATCAATTTTCCCCACACAAAAATAATAACTTCCGTAAATTTTAATACAGATCCTATTTTAAAATGTGTTTAATAAGAGAAGGACACATCACACATTTTATGGATCCGGATATGAACAAAGGGGCAGGAAGACATGTTATAAATCTCAGTTTGTATACATTTTATTGTGTTAGATATCAATAGAGGAAGTATAATGTAAACAGAGAACTCAGAAGTCAAACTCCAATATTTGTATAAGATATGACAAATATCACTCGTAAGAATAAACACACTTACAGCAAGGACCTATATAGAGTTTATTTATTTCATTGTTCGACCCAAAAACATGTATGTATATATGAAATCTTCATGATGGGCAAATAATACTTTTATTGCATGTGTTTAACTTACTTTATGGGTGGGTAGTAGTCACGGGGATAAGAAGTACTTAGCTATAGATACTATATACCTATTTAAGAAGAAAGTTAAATAACATATAATAAGCTGAAGTCATATATTTTTATGTCATTTTTTACTTGCTTTGGTTATGTTAATTCATGTGTCTCTTTTGGTTTCTCACTTATTTAATTTAAGAAGCATGTGTGTTTGGGTATAAATTGATATATTAAACAAACATTCTTGTTGATGATCGCCCATATTTCTTACTATATTAAGCAAAATTGCTCCACTTTTCTTAATATATTATGAACTTACAAAACATCATACGAGAAAGTAATATACTTTGTTATCGAAAACCATTCCGTTCGTCTTATATGAGTTCAAAAATACTTTTAAACTAATTCATTGAGAGAGATTAAAACAGTAAAACTAATTAAAAGTAGTAAACATAAAATATATATAATATAGGGTGATAAAGTAATAATATACTTTTAATGGGTTCTTAATTAGCATTTTATTATTTTCATTAATAATAAATAATACAGTTCTTGTCTTTCAAACTATGTTAGTTTATTCACTTCCTTCAAAAACTTACTATATATAAAACCACAGTAAAAAAAGCAAAGACATCATTACAATTAAAAAAATATCAGTTCAGTAAAAAAACTATGTTCTTGTTAGTTTAAGCCTATGGCGAGCCTTTTTGAATGATTCAAGAAATAAAGTGAAAGGATACCTCTTTGTAACGCATACATACATGGAAAAATCATACATTTTCGACGAGCCAATCATGGAACGAATGATATGAAACAAAGCAAGATGATAATCGTGACGATCAATACTTGATGCATCTCCAATTATTTCATTCGGATAAATCAAAAGCACTGGAATAAATCTTATAAGTAAAATATATTTTAAATACAATTCTTATATATATATATATTGATAATCAAAATAAATGTCCATTCCGTTTTATTTCACGCCCTTAAACAATTATGCCGATTGACATGAAACCTCAAATTTATTAGATAAAATATTATTGTCAAAAACATAGAATGCTTGAAAAAGGAGTTTATTTAGACAAACATTTACATTTTTTGTTAAGATGTGTTTTTATTAGCTAAAGTCCATACAGTGTAAAAAGATAACAATACACTTGAAAGTAGGGGTCTTAAGACAGTGAGGTTAAAACAAAATATAAATAAACATTATAATTCAAAAATACTGTCTTAAGATAAAACTATAATATAAATGACTTATTAAAAATTATTTCTTATTCAATATAAAACGTTGATGTCGTCTTATTGTCGATTTGATGAGTTTGAGATATTCGAGAGAATTTGAAGGAAATAACTTTATCAAAGCCCATTTACTTCCTACTTTTGAATGAACGACCCAAAACAGAAGCTTTTCCAAGCAATCCGTTCATTCTAATGTTATACCCTTTTTATCAAATGAATCATGAATCAACACTTATTTGTAGATGAAATATACTTCTTCTTATAAGTCATTGTTTACATAATAATAAAAGTATATATCCATAATGCATCGTTCAGAAAAAAAAAATATGTAAGTAAATGTCCCAAAATAAGACAAACACATCTTGCCCCATGAAGTGAGTCATAAAAATAGTATTTACGACCAGAGTCATAAAGGAAATCACACTCAGACTCGAAGGAGCACGTCCATGATATTATAGACACATTGTTTTTTTGAGGGAGAGATTTGTATAATATAAACATAATATTGTATATTTGTGGAAAATAGAGCAATTTAAATTAACAATTTAAAAAAAAATTGTCGATGAAAAGTGAACATGTGAAAGAAAATATGTTGGATTGTTTATACAATGAAGTCTTTAAAAAATACTAAATTTTTAGATATGGGGGTCATAAAGATACATTTTTAATTAATTAAAAAAATAATGTATTGATTATACTCTTTTAAAATAAAATATATTAGATTCATATTTAACTTGATAAACGTTTGTAAATGTTGTTTATTTCCATATTATTTTTGTTTAGTTAACATAGGTCGTTTTAGGTAAAATACTTTCAAACTATAATATTTTATGTATTTTTACCAGGATTGTGAGCGTTCAGCGTTCCGTTCAATGTTTTTGCGTTCAGCGTTCCGTTAGTGTTCTAACTCTTTTTTGCATTCAACGTTCAAAAAAAGTTGCGTTCCGTTCAGCGTTCCGTTCATTGAACGTGCGTTCAGCTGAACGCCGTTCAATTTTGCGTTCCGTTCACAAGCCTGATTTTTTACACAATTCTTCCTACTTTTTAAAACTAGTATTTACTGTAATATACTTTCATATTATACAACTTTGAATAAAGACCTTTTTAAGGTTAAATGTAGACACTATTATATGCTAAAAGTGTTTAAAAACTATCTTTAAGAAAAGTTTGTTTTATCTCGTAGATCATCCCCACCTCACCGGAACTCAATCCGGTATCATGCGGTAGTAAGACCCTTTCTAGGACCTACGCCGTTTATTAATTAATATATGATTAGATTAACATATGTAAATAAATGTTTTTAAAAGGAATTCTTCTTGATTATGTGTTTTTCCTCGTTAATCCCTCCGCTATATCCTTCCATAGAGATATAAAGATATAGATAGCTTACTCCTTTCAATAGCCGAGAAACATCGTTCAGCTGTATTTTTGTGTCCACTATAAACAAAGTAATTTGTACTACGTCGTCGTAAGCTGATCATAGAGATAGATTATATTTCTATGATCAGCTTACGATGACGTAGGTCAAATTACTTTGTTTATATTGGACACAAAAATACAAATGAAGGGAATAAGCTCACTTTATCTTTTTATCTCTATGTATCCTTCAATCTAGGTATTGTTCAAGGACAGTCATAAACAAGGTGATAGGGGGTTCTTCTCCCTCTTCGCAAAGATGACAAACAAGACTCTCAATTCGAAAAAAGTTATTGTTTTATGATTTTAGTGCAAGGTTCTATATAAAAATAACGCTCAAAAATCAATAGATGTATTCAAGCATAGTAATAAGAAACAAAGTCCTTTGAATATATAGGTAATAAAACAATTTTAAATCTTGCATATGCTTTTAAAACATTGACTAAAAGGTAGTCCCCTATAAATTTGAGTTTGCTAAAACCCCCAAAAGGCCTTTTCTTAAGGCTCATTTACTTTAAGCAATTAGTCTTTTTCGTCATGGCTGAGTTAAGAGCGGGGAAAAATAATGAAATAAGCAACAAAAATGAGGACCTTCATTAAGGGAAGCGAAACAACGGGAAAAAATATGTTTCTTCTTCTTCTTTGAGTCACTCAATTAACTTAGTTATAAAAAAATCAGAATACTTCATCGTTAGGGTACCTTACCAATCTTGAATGGAGTTATGGAGGAGGTCTTTGGACTGTACTAAAATCAAGAGATGTTCAAATATATGAAAAGAAACAACTTTATTCCATAATTTTCTTTTCAATAGAAATTCATAGATTTGACGGACAAGTTATGTAATAAAATTAGTTATTTTTATGGGTATTATTTTCTTCTCCATTCCTCAATGTTGAGGGTCCTAGTTCGATACCTGACATAGGAACACCTCTTTTATCAACCTCTATAGCAGCACCCAAGGCTAGGGGAACATATTTTAATGCTGAGTGGGTAATATTTTTCCATATCAAATCTATTTATTAAACCATATGTTCAAAAGTCCCTTTATTACAAACAAACAATATGAACTTTTAATCTTCAATTATAAAAGGTAATTAAGTATGTTTATAAAAACCAAATCATTAATTATCTTAAATATAAATGTAATGTATTGATATTTTCAACAACATTTCAAATTATATGTTTCAGGGACACCTTCAATGCACTAACAAATTTAAATAATCCATTAAACCATATCCACATGCGTGTTTATAATAAAACTTATATAGACTAACTTACGAAAATATTGATGTTATTTGACGTATTTCCAAATAATAAACTTTTTTCGCTGATTGACATTTTTTACTTCTCCATAATTATTTTAAAATTAATCGATTGATTGGTAAGTGGATATTAACCAAATCAAAATAGCTTTAAAATAGCTTTTCCAGTGGCAAAATGTAAAGTTAAAATGATTTATTTATAATGAATGGAAGATATTAAATAAATAAAACTATAATGCAACAAAGACCCTCAAATAATACTTAATGAAAAGCTTTACCCGCTGTAAAAATCAAAATTTGAGTTCTAATGCAGACAATTATTTAAAACATTGTATACTTTGAACTAATAATAAGTTTTGAGTAATAACAAGTGAAATTGACTTTCAATTTGAGCTTCCCTTCTCTTGAGTCGAAATATGAGAACTGTACAGGCTTCAACTTAGTTAGTGGGCTCTATTATTGTTGTATTACATAGTTGTGCTTTTCGAATGTATTTGTGTATAAATGGAACTCAAAAATTTATTTTTTAAACAACAAATCAGTTGTCTAACACTGCCCACCCAAGTTAACTAATGTCTTTTTAATTTACTTCCTAGATGATTATGGGATTATGTCTGCATAGGAAACATCTTATAATGTATGGAATTTAAGAATCCATTGCATTTAACACTCCAGACGGACTCGTCATCTTACGAAATAGGATATAAATGAGCTGACAATGACATGAAACTTTTTTTGCTTAAATGTAATAGGGAAGAAAATAAAACTTGAGGTACTCATAGAAAGAGAGCTCACTGACAACAGCAAAAAAAATGTATATATATACCTTGAGGCGAAATATATATATTTTAGACAAAATAAATATTTAAAGTCTTTTGATGTTAAACTCTAAGGAGTTAAAAGAGAAAAAAGGGGAGATATAAAAGTTTTAAATGTTTCTTATACTGAATAATTCACTCCCATCCTCCCCCCTCCCCAAAAAAGGATCCTTAAGAATAGAGATAACTTCATAATAAACACTACCAACAAAACTGAGAACGATTCTTATCGCGGAACGATGCACTGCGTCGGATGTAAAAAAAGTCAAGTCTACATGACGATCTGGGACTCTGGCTTCAACGGATGTAAAACTATTTCTGCCATGTGACATAATGTGTACTACTAATATGATAAAAGATTAGTTTTAAGTCATTGTTATATAGATCACTCAAAAAATTAACGAACTAAAATGGATTTAGTATATTGTTATTAAGCACAGAATATTTTGTGTTGACAAAATTACCAGTTACAAAGCTTATTTATATAGTTTATAAAGTTATCGTCATTAGATTTATATATATATATATATATATTATAATCTATGATTTGTTTTAATTTATGTATTATAAAGAATTGCCTTTAAGAAGGAATAAATATATATTTGTAGTTAGAAAAATAAATCATATAAAAAGATTTTATCCTAGTTCTCTTTTATTTTAAGGATGGGTGTTGGGATTTATCTTGAATTATCTTTGGTCTGGGGGGTAAAATAACTCCCAAATATATTATTGTCATGTGTTTATATTCATCATGTTATATTGTCGATGTATAATGTTTTGACTAATTTTTGTGCTTAATGTATTTTAATTTGATGTGTTTGTTGTATATGTCAAGAATATGTGCTTTTTGTTTTAAGTTATGTTTTATATTATTCAGTATTGTGTTTTTTTTGCCTTTTAACTTTTGTTTAGAGATCTAATTTTAAACTAGAGGCATATATACACTCAGAGAGTGCAAACCTCCGCCGTCATGAGCCTTCCGAGGCGGATTTTTCACGACTGGGGAGGCGTAGAGAGACGGGGGAGGGTTCCCCTAGACGGAAATTCCGAGAGGAACACGCTCCCGGCACCCAATTTCACAGCACAGCGACATCTATTGGCAGAGTAGGCTAACTTGGAAAATTTAGTAGTATTTAGCTCATTTGGCGCCTTAATTCTGCACTCAGAGATGCCAAAATTTAATCACTTCTTCCTTTTGGCATTTCCAACAACTCCACAAAATTTCATCCAAATCCGTCCGTCCTTTTTAGTTTTCCTGCTGACAAACAAACCACAAACTAACAACTAACAAACAACATACCAAAAACTAACAAACCAACAAACCAACAAACGCCAGTGAAAACAATACCTCCTTCGGCGGAGGTAACTAGAATGTTTATCTATATATTATATATGTAATTTCTCTAAATGAATAAAGTTTATTATATTTAAAAAAAAACTCCCTTAACTTTGTTCATAGATTTCATCATTTGATTATATTAATCATATCTATCCGTTGAACCTTTTATTTGATTAAATTATGGAGATAACATCAAAAGATATTACAAATATGTTTAGGTGTTATTTTTTTCTCATTTAATATAATTCATTCTATTACCATAAAATACATTATTGCATCTTTTAATCGGATAACATTATAAAAGAAGTAGACTGTATTAAATAGACTAATATCATATGTGCAATGTAATTGAAACAATATAAAATATATATGTTGTATGCCATATTAAGTTCAATATTAAAAAGAATGAAGATATTTCATTGTATCTTAGTTCTTCAGAGATGCAAAATATCTAGTATATTTATATATTTTTGTAGTGTTATTTTTAGAAATAGAAGCTGACATAATATTAAATGCATACTTTCAATTATAGTGGAAGCAACAGAAAATCTATATTTTTGGTTATACGAAATTCAATACTAAAAAATAATACAAATGTAAACTCAATGTTTCATATTGATGCTAAAAAAATATTTCTTTTTAAATTGTACTCAGGCAAAATGAACTTTATTTATCATATTTGTTGCCTTATTTTAAAGATTGAAAAATCTTGTTTATAGCTTATGAAAAAGGCACGCATTATATCAGTGACAACTGAGGTTGCGGTTTGACTCCCGACAGGGGAAGGTCTATATTGATCAATGCATTGGAAAACATCCTAGGTTCGATGGATTCATTTACATGATAATACTTATTGATATCCACAATGATACTACAATTTATCGAATTAAATAGACAAAAAAGCGCTAAAATTCTTCACTTTGTGGACACAATTCATATACATTTTATGATCGTAATTAAAAAATTATAACCATTGTCATACTCTCTAATACAACTGTCCAAAAAGTTTTTGTTTGCATTCAAAGAGTTATGACACTCTAAAACACAGCATATGTTTTTTTAATGTTTCATTAAAATCATAAAAATATTGCCTGACCCGTATTGGATCTCATAGAGAGAGCTTTAGATAAGAATATTATGAAAAAGAAGGTCGAAAATGTAATATATTAACATGGTCGACTCAAAAGCATAATATATTTTAATTATTTTTCAAACACAATTCTTTAGTTTATAATAAAAAGACACAAAGTCATCATATTAAATATTTAAATATAGCTGTGTCAAATGCGTTCAAAATAAATAAGTAACATTAAGATTTTAGTGTTTTATCGAAATATTTAATAAATAAACAGTAATATAAACTCATTTAAAATCAAAATTAGACTCTCTAACATTGAACTAACTATATGAAAGGTCGTTTCAAAACATATACAGGTATAAATATTAGGCATTTATGTCGTATATGATACACCTATACTATTTTGGGAAGTAACTTTTATAAGTCACTTTAAAAAAATAATGTTTCCATAATTAATAGAGAGATCTCACCTTCTTCTTCTTTAATCAATGCCCAATATGTGTTGCAATATATATATATATATATATTATGTCTATATCCGTTGAATCATAAACAACTCATAGACGATGATGGATGTCTCACACTATAAATTCACTGAACGCGGATACAACAAAACGCCACCACCTCCTGTGAGTGCCTCTCAAACAGAACTGACTTTTTACCATTTCTTTTTTTGATCGCGGGATTTTTCCCCCTTCTTTTACTTTTTATGTAAGGAAGAAGAAGGAATGAGGATGGTCTGTTAGAATGTGCGCTTTCAAGTAGGTTCTTCTTACTCTTCTTAGGTTCTTATCGTCGTTGTTGTGTGGAAGGTTGAGGAGTCAGGGAATGTATTTCCCTTGCCGGGAACTTTGTTCCCCCCACTCCCTTCTTACGTTGGTTGTTTATGGGATTCACACAACTGAAATACACACTTTTGTCACTATTTTTTTATCATAAATACGTCTGTTTATTCCACAACAAAGCCTTTATTCAGTTATATGAAAATTAAAAACTTAAAAAAGTTGTAGCAAGCAATGAGTTGAAACTATGACGTTCTTTTTTTGTGCTTTTATGGTTCGATAGAATTGCAGTATTCGTCTGGATATAAATCAGCATTATAGCATGTAAATTAGTCACTCGAATGAAGGATCGTATCATTGAGGATGGCCAAAAATGACTATCCCCTATCGGGAGTATTCGAACCTGCGCCTCCAACATTGAGAGTTGGACACGGCTTAACGCATACGGTTATTGCACTCTCTTGATAATGTTAATATATTATTGCAATGTTTTATGATTGTAAAGGGAGCGTGATAGCCGTATGTACTAAGACGTGTTCAACTCTCAATGACGGGGGCGCAGGTTCGAATCTCGAGAGGGGATGGCCATTTTTGGTCTACCTCATTGATAAGATCCTCGGTTCGAGTGACTAATTTTAACGCTATAATGCTTATGTATATCCTGTCGGATGCAATTCTATAAAACCAAATAAGCAAAAAAACTGAAAGAAAAAACGATATTTTGGCTTTTTTATGTAGGAATTTAATTTCAAACTACATTGTTTACTTTTTGTGTGTTTAGTTCCAGTTCTGGAACTTAAGGGAACTTAATCCGGTATGAGTGGATTGAAATGGATAATTTGGATATAAAAATGATTCTTTTTATTTCTTTGAATTTTTATGTAACTAATTGCCTTGCTGCAGAATAAGAATAAATAATGTATTTTTGTCACACTGAAGTAAATCATGATTTTTTTGTTTTACAGCAATACTAAATATTTTGTTAGTAGATTCTGGATCCAACTAGTGAGGCATTTTGTTTTCAACGATTAAAATTTATTTATTTTTCTCTTACAAACCCATATAAATAAAGCTATTGCAGTCAATGTTTTATAGTAACATCATCTTTTGGCTAAAATCATTTATTTATAAGTGAATAAGGGCCTCAACAATTATTTTTGATATGAAAAAATATGATAATTTTACAGCTGTGGTCGAACATGGAAGAGTTATAGTTGACAGTGGGATAATCTAGGAACTAAACAATCAACACTATTGTCTCTAATATTTTTATACTAGACAGGCAAAAAGTAACACTAAATAATCAAGCTTAGCAATAATATACGGATAGGCTTGGCAGTGTGAGAATTTTTATTTTCTAGACGAAGTAAGATATTTCCATTATTGGGGTGGTTTATAAGATAGTTTTTCCCGCTGATTTCAAAAATGGAAAAAAAAGTTCAAAAAGTGACTTTTAACCGGAAATCGAAACCGGAAGTACACGAGCTGATGCTCGCTGAACGCTGAAAGTATGTTTAAAAGACGTGCAGTACAATTTCACATAATATGCGAAGTTTCAAACTCAGCGTGATTCAGCAAATATAAAATTTTCAGATTTACCGGAAAAAAAGTGTCTAATTGACGATTAATTCTAGATTTTAAAAAATGGTTTAATTCGATGTCTTTATGGTTTAAAAAAAAGCCTAGGCTGGTTAAGTCAATGTCCGGCCTCCGGGACATATTTGGGCCGGGATCCGGATTTTTTTAAAGTTGCAGTTTTTCGCAATTTATTTTTGCACAATCATATTCAGCTTCCAAAAGGGAGCAACTTTGATGTATTCAGTATCCGAATCTGAGGTCGTTAAGACCCTCAAATCCGGGATTGAATATTAGGTCCTATTTCATGGACGAAGCGGAATATTTTTGAAATCCTAAATTTTGGGGGGCCTTCTGTGGGTTGTCTGTTGAAATGATCGCATCAAGTTATAAAATAGTATCTATAGAGTGTGACATTTCTAATAAGTTCGTGTCGGATAAAAAATTTATTTTAGTTATTAACTTTTTGAGTTTTGGCATAAAAACTGGGAAATGGAAAAGTGTTTTTTTCTCCACTCCTGGGTAACTCACAGATTTCAACTTGAGTTCATAAGAAGGAGCTTAAAGAGCCTGACAACAAACTTTAAAATAAATCATTCTCAAGTGTTTCATATTTTTTCAGAAAACCCAAAAATCTGATTTTTTCAAAAAACTTAAATGATTTTTGGCATTTTTAATAATTTGTAAATTTGTTAATATAAATGTTCCCAATTGGGGAGAATAATGCAAATGTGAAGAAATTTTTAAAATTGGACGAAAAACAAAAAAGTTTTATTAGTTAGCATTATTTCATAAGTACATATGCTATATATATATAGCATAAGAGTCAAAATGTAACTTTACTCAATGTTACGAAGGCCCGAGGCGGGGGATCATAAGGGGGCGCAGCCCCCTTATCAAGCTGGAGACCGCGCGTAGCGCGGTTCTTCAGCTTGTACAGTATATAGGTTGCTCGTCTTACACTAGCTTGTGAAATTCGATCCGGCTGCACCGCGCAAGGCTGCCCGAAGGCTGGTACAGTTTTACTTTGGCTCATACCCGAAGGTACGCACTGTGGCTCGTCGATTCCTCGAAGCAGCGTCTCACCAGAGACAACAGACAAGAGTCCGTGGGCAAACTCCTTGGGGCAAGCTCACCCCCTTATATACTAGCGGCCAAAACGGCGATTATGGTTCCTGGGTCCCCGAGGCAAAAATTTTTTTTTTCAAAAATCTTCATGGGGGGTCTATTTAGGGGTTTTCGGGGTCGCTGATCACGATAAGCGTGGTTAAAAATGTCTAGAAGACTTTAAAACCCTTCAAAAAAGCTATTTAAATGCGTTTGATGGTGTTTTCAGCAAACCGGAAATGCGACCTCGGACCGGAAATCCGACTTCAGATTCGAGTTCCTCGGGTCGAACTTACCCTAAACCAGTCCTAATATATAAACAATTAACCTTTTCTAGAAAAAGTGTCTCACACTGCCAAGCCTATATATGGACATTGGATTATATCGAACCATATTGATACAAAAATGCATGTATTTAGATCTGTAACAAACAATATCATTGAAAAAAAAAAGAAATGTTAAAATATAAATGCCAGTTAATGACGTAACATAAAGGCCAGTTGATAACGTAATAAAAGTACAATTAATTATTTAAAAAATTAATATATAAATATAAAATAAGAAAATATATTTCCTGGTCGGGAACTTATATTCTACATTATACGTATGTTACTTTCGTTTAATTATAATAATTCTACTTATATTTCTGTTTGTCCTTCCATACACAACAAAAACATACTTCTTCTTTTGTTACTATATGTTTTTACAAAAATACGTCTTTTATTTTATTACCCAGCAAAGCCATATAGTTTAGCAATAATATATGGACATTGGATTAGGGACATAAAAATTTAAAAAGCTTAAAAAGATGTAGGAAAAGGAGCATATATGTATCAAAATTAATCCATTTCTTTTGACTGATACCGGATTAAGTTCCGATAAGGTCGGGACTATTTAGGAGCTAAGGAAACAAGGATTTATCACTAAAGTTTAAATCATGAAAACTTACAATATGAAATAAACACTTTAGTTTTAAGTACATGTTTGCTGACAATCAACTATTAAATGGTTATTAAAAATATTATTAAAGGAGGAAAACGAATCAAAATTAATCATGATGTGAGTTTCTTATGTTTAAAAAAAGTTTTTTTATGATTAGTAGTAAGAAATTTTTATCATGCAGTGCTGTGGATAGAATACATGTTGTTTCTTTGATGGCAAAGGACCAAGTGGCGCCATCTTATTAAGGTATCTTCTATTTTAAAAATGTCGTATACCTAGGTTCTACCATCAATATAGTATTTTTTATTTCAAACAGCTTTTGGTCTTAATACGAAGGTCTTTCAGCGGTAAATAGAGGTATTTAATTAAGAATTACAAAGTCAGTTGCATTGATTCTAATTATGTTCGGTATTTCCAAAAACCAAATAATGGATGACTTTTTTCGTTTTTTCTGAAGAATCAATAAATGAAGACTTTGTAGTAGACAGTTATCTTATTTCCCTGACAGAGGGAGTTATTGTAAGCGCTCTTAACATGGGGGCATTACATTATACGTATGTTACTTTCGTTTAATTATAATAATATGTATATACCAACAATGAAAGAATAAATACTGTTGATTTTCCCGTTACATTTTAGTATCTGTAAGCATTTATCATAATCGGGAAATCAATAAACAGGTGTATACAGAGGGATTTATAATGTCTTGGACCACTTCATTCGCTTTTATAGTAAATAAGAAATTACATTTACAAAGTTATATCATATCTAAAAAGAAAATACCATGACCTAATATATATAGTAATGGTAATGTTAATTTTTTTTTACTATGATGCAGTGAATCACATTTTGGAAACTTTCCATCTTTTCTACAACTTGGGCATACTTTGTCAAAAATCTAAAATTTAATGACCTGTTCAATTCAGGATAGTTTTGATAATGGACAGACCTTTTGGGTTGACACCTGCTCAAAAATAAGTATTTTTTTTAAACATGATAAAAAGGATATTTCTTTTGTGACCTGACTAGAAAAAGCTTGCGGGTTTTTGGCAATGTAGATCGTAAGTTTATCTTGAGAAAGATAAAATGCGATTTTTGTTATGAAGAACACATTGCACGAAGAAAATATTTAATAATTACCATGGTTAACGTAAAAATATGCGACTTTTAAGCTAAGTAATATAATATAATTTTAAAAATATATAGAAAAACATGAATAATTTTTCTTAACTTTTTCAATGTCTATAAATCACAAAATAAGTATACTTATTATTCTATGATGAATTAAATTAATTTAATTATATGAGATAAACGAGTTCCAGGGATTTTCTTTCTTTCTCTTCTGATACACTTCAATAGCATTTTAGCTTGGTAGTGAACAAAGGGCCTTAGCATAAACAAAATACTTTTCCTTGATTTAATTAGGTTGAATATTTGATATATTTTTCATCTGTTTGGTCAAGTGGTCATCTCCTATTCTTTAGCGGATATTACGAATATGAAATGTTGCGAGGAAAGGCTTATGTGTCTCTTGGATATTACTTGTAGAACTAATGATTTTAGGGTCTTTATTACTATGAATATTACACAAGTATGACAGTACATTAATATTAGTTGGAATATATAAACTAGAGGCATATATACACTCAAAGAGTGCAAACCTCCGCCGTCACAGGGTCCTTATGAGCCTTCCGAGGCAGATTTTTCATGACTGGGTGGCGTAGAGGGACAGGGGAGGGTTCCCCTCGACGGAAGTTCCGAGAGGAAGACGCTCCCGGCACCCGATTTCACAGCACAGCGACATCTATTGGCAGAGTAGGCTAACTTGAAATATTTATTAGTATTTAGCTCATTTTGCATCATAATTCTGCACTCAGAGATGCCAAAATTTAATCACTTGTTACTTTTGGCATTTCTAAACAACTCCACAAAGTTCCATCCGAATCCGTTCCGTACTTTTTGAGTTATCCTGCTGACAAACAAACAACCAACAAACCAACGCCAGTGAAAACAATACCTCCTTCGGCGGAGGTAAATATAAAAACACTATATTTCATTATTAACACAAAATATATGGGGAGCTTCTTGGTAATTATCTCCATAAGGGGTGTAATAGCCGTGTGCATTAAGCCGTGTTCAACTCTCAATGTTGGGGGCGACGGTTCGAATACTCTCGGGAGGGGATGACCATTTTTGGTCTACCTCATGGATAAGATCCTAGGTACGAGTGACTAATTTACATGTTAATGCTTATTTATTCAGTCGGATACTGCAATTCTGTTGAACCAGTTAAGCAAAAAAATGTCGGTTTATCATAAGACAGGGCTATTCAATTGGCGGCCCGCGGGCCAGATGCGGCCCGGACGCGGCAGATGCGGCCCGGACACGGCCAACATGTTTGGGTCAACATACACTTGCAAATCGAGCTTTTCTCACGTGAATACAATTAAGAACAGTTATCGGTGTTCCCTAACAGACAACAAAATTCACCAGTGCCTTAGGATTGCATTGACATCTTATGATCCAAACTTCAGAGATCTTGTGCAAAACAAGAAATGCCACTTCTCTCACTAAAGTCACCGGCAGCAGTGGGCTAAAATAGCCCGGTTCTGTTTAGCAGCCAGCCTCATGAACAATGAGAAATGTTGAGTTAAATGTTCTATTTTTTGTTTGTTTTAAATAAAGGAGATGGAGCAGAGAGTTGTTTGTGTGCATTTTTATAGGCCTATTCAATTTTGAAAGATAAAAAGGTCATATAAAATAGGCCTAATAAAAATAAAATAATAGGCATAGTAACCATCGGCCTAATAATACTAATAGTAATACTACTAATGTTAAATAAAAAAACATAATAATAGACTCATTTGAAAAAAAGTGGCCGCGGAAATTTTGCGGCCCAGCTCAAGTTCTTGGATTCCAAATGTGGCCCACTTGGAAAACTATTGAATAGCCCTGTCATAAGATAACGGCGTCTAAAGGAGACCATTGATATTAGTTTGTACGTACAAAACCCTTTTCGTTATGTGTAGAAACAAGCTTGCTTAAAGAAAACAGTCGCAGTCAAACAGGAAAGCATTTTGTTTTATTTGTTTTAATTTATTTATATTTTTTTTATATAATTTTATTGTTTCTTTATTTCTTTATATATTTTAGACTAGTTACAAATGTAACTAATATGCCCAATGCAAGAAATATACTCGATTACACGTACTTAAAGCTAATTTAATCACACACAATGCAATTTCATAAATATTACGTGGCTTTCTGATTTACAAAATATGTTATATATTTATTTGGTTTCAAAACTGGGAATTTCAATTGATAAGAAGATACGTCATGGAATCAACTCGAAAATATAAAGAAAAATAAATACCATCATCTACTACATCATATATGGAGTTGATATACCACATCTTCCCTACTATATATATATTTCTATATGAATGAAGCACGTTATTGCAATTTAAATATTTCAATCCATTGCAGTCCCTGGAGGCACCACAAGAAACTGCATAATAAGTATATATCCGGAAAGCCATTTATTATCTACTTTGTATGTAGTCTGATTTTACTACATATCGAAAAATATATTATTAGTCTTTCTTAGGTATATGGAATATCGGAATAAAGAACATGCGTTCATTTTCTGATATACTTTAATGGGGGCAGGGAAGCAAAGTGAGGCCGATGGAATAAGTAGCCAAAGAGGTTTATTTAAAAAAATACTTTAGACATATTTTACTGTTACTTGTGTATTATTCAGTTAGGGACTATTTAAATTGATTGTTATCGCAAACTCATGATTTTTTTCATTGGATAACACTGTTTCTTTCTTGACGTCCGATAGTTAGTGTGATGATTAGGAATGGAAATCTGGAGCTTAGCCTTGGTGCTTACAGATTCTATGACTATTTTGGCCGTGAAAAAGAGAGAGAGGGCTAAAGAGAAGAATAGAAGGAACGAGAGAGGGAGAGAGAGAGAGAGAAAGAGGAGGAAGGAGAGGGAGAAAGAAAAAGTTCCCTCTCTTTAGCCCTCTCTCTTTTTCACGGCCAAAAAAGTCATAGAATATCATAGAATCAGATACGAGCAAACAAAATATTTTTTTTTCTTTATAATTATGACGAGCTCCCTTATCAATTTAATATTAATAGAAGGAGTCCTGTCAAAAGGATTAGTTTATTATTTGAATATATCCCTTGTAGAAGAGACAATTTTACATTTTATTTATGAATTATTCCTCTCTGAATTGATGGTCACTCTTCAACTGCGGTGAGTGATTATTTTGTAGCATACTGCTTCTTTCAACCAAGGGCGTTTTCTAAAGCACCACATTCGTCTTTATATCTACTCAATACCCTACGAAGCGTACGCACAGGTGATGACTAGAGATAGAGAAAGGGTAATTTACCATAAATTTGGTTTAATAATTTATTTTGTACAGTCAAAACCCTCTCAACGGCGTTACGATACCGATAGCAGACATTTTTGATCTGCTCTGCTTCTATCTCACTGAATTTTCGGTGGTGTAGGTGATGAGAGACTCATTGGTGATATGGGAGGAGCCCCACGTAGGACCAGACAAAGTAGTATAATGAGTTCAATCCCGGGATAAGGGGAAACCAAGAGGAGAAGGGTACAAACGCAAAAGCATTGCTTTTCAGCTATTCTTGCGTCCGATTATCTTTCTCGGCCGGAGTCCTGCTGCCACATCCACAGCCTGGCTCTGACAACAGACTTGATCCATGATCGCAGTAAGTCCTCCAGACTTGCATGTCCCTGTTCAAATCTCGAAGTTGTGAGGCGAAATGACATGCCCCTGACTTTACACGATTCCAAAGACCATGACATTGGCTGGAAACTTGACTTTCATGGCCCTGGAGGAGACATCTCTGCTCTTATCAGCTATCCATTAATGGATCTGTGGCTTTGATTCCGAACAAAATTATTTTCATCAGATAGCAGCGCGCCCACGATCTCTCTAATTGAATATAAAGACTTTTGGTGGGTAATTAAAATTATGCTATCGCTAAGAGTGGCTAACAATAACAAAAAGCCTATGACCCGGAAAATTCAATACCAAAAACAGATTGATCAGATATTAACCGATCAAGTAATGTCGTCTTTTAAAATGTGGCAGATTTTGTGCACGCACCCTGTATCTAAGATGCATTTAAAATACATCTCCAGATTAAAACCTTGAGTTCTTTACTCCTCCTTTTTAAATAGGACAACACTTTGTGATATGTATTATTTTGGTATTTGTTTTGTCATCAAGAGTGGATGCTAACAAGCAATTAGTGCCCACTTAAAAGCATAGTGAGCAATTAATCTTACAACATCCTAAATGAGGAGTTCAATTGAACAAACACTCCTTGGATAAATATGTCAAGAGGGGGGGGGGACAAAAATCATAACAATGCTTAAATATTTGTATTGAATATGATAAGTGGGGAAAAGAAGCATTAATCACGCGTTCATGTTAACGATTCCATACAACATTTATTAAATCTATACTTCGTTAATTGGAGTGGGCCTCAATTCTTGTGATTCTAATCCTTTTATTGGTTCTTAACTGTTATTCAAAAGAGTAAGAAGCTACCAATAAAAAAACTTATGATTAATAAATCTCCGAGTCAAATATTATTGTTTCTATCGTTTAGGAAAAACGAAGCCTTTGAGTAAAAATAAGCGATTAAATTTTTCTAAGAGGATTTAAATATATATATAATCAATTATATATTTTATCAATTCTTTAACATAACAGAAATTTGGTAAAAATACTTCAGGATTATATAACTTATTATGACGTTTTGTGGAATTTTATGTGGTTCTGAGAAGGCTAAACTTTTATCATTAATCGATCATTATTATTCGTATCGATAGAAAA
The DNA here is from genome assembly GCA_013387185.1 of Caligus rogercresseyi. Taxonomy (NCBI): domain Eukaryota; kingdom Metazoa; phylum Arthropoda; class Copepoda; order Siphonostomatoida; family Caligidae; genus Caligus; species Caligus rogercresseyi. The sequence continues at coordinate 18,052,394 of CP045901.1, forward strand.
AATAGATAAAACAATCAAGCAATGACAGTCGTTTGTTTGATATCTATTATTACTATTTTGCCTATTTGATTGGATAGAATTGCATCCGACTGGATATAAATAAGTATTATAGGTAGAGCATTAAAATTAGTCTATCGAACCTAGGATCTTTTCAATGATGTAGACCAAAAATGACCATCCCCTCTCGGGATTCGAACCTTGTCCCCCGACATTGAGAGTTGAACACATCTGAACGCACTGAGCCATCGAGCTCCCTTAGTATCAATTGGTTTTGCTACCATGCATAAATAAATCAACGTATTTTGGAACTACTGATTCATGAACAAATAAAGTATACAAAAGTTAAAAGAATGCTTACTTTTTTGTAATTTACCTGATTGGCTTAAAATTCGATTTGGGAATTCATTGGGGTATTGACGATAGGAGTTGAATCGTCTCTTTCTTCGAAAAACAAAGATGTGGAGGCTCCTCAACCTACAAAAGAGAATTGACGTTTACAAATTAAAGGTTATCCCTTTAGTGTTGTAAAGACTCTTCTCCCTTTTTTTGCTGAAAAGGCAATCATGAACAAAAATAAATGGCTTATATCATTATTTCATAATTAATATATTGAAGTTTAAAAAAAGAGAAACCATTGAGGGGACAACACAGTACAATTTTCCTTTATAACTTCCAATATGTATATAGGTAGGTACTCAAAAATCTTCCATATATATTCCAGACCTCTCTTGTAGAGGGGCGCAAATCGGTTTCGTTTAGTAATATTACAATTGGCTCTTGTTTGGGTCTGAGCAAATGAATGTTCAAACCAGTTCTCTTTAAAAGGTTTGAGGTTGTGTCCAAATAATTTTATAGAGAAGTTCCGTTTCTGATGTAATCAATTACGATTCAGGCAAAAAAGTTTTTTTTTTCAGGAAACTGAGGAGTCCAGAAGTCCTGGAGAAAATGGCAAGAACAAGTGGCATACTATCAATACATGATGTGAATACTTTGAGCCCTTTTCATGATGACAAGTTTTTATTTCCTTTATCAAGAGCTGCTCTCATTATCAGGTGCTCAGACGCTGGTATCTTAAAATGACTTCCCCCATTCGTTCTGGTAGTGAGGAAAGCTTGAACATATGACAAAAATATGTTGAACTCCTCAAACTTCCAGTATGTTGGAGAACGAGAATTTGAGGTCCCTTATAACAATTACTGATGGCACAAAATTTACGACACAGTGGCAGATATCTGCAGATCTCATATCCCTTATACATCCATGCAAAGATTAGGAAAACCAATATCATGACTAGAAGAATCATACATAACACGTACCTTATACTCTGCTGAATTTAATTTGACCTTTTATCCCATTATTTATTTCTTTTAAGATATATCTAAAGCACACAGCATAAACAAATTGAAAACTGGAACAGATGCTTAAAAATACAAAATATAAACATTATATTTTGACTTTGTTCGAGATATTAGATCATATTTGAGGCATGAACAATAAAAACTTATTCGGCCGTAAATATATTTCCGAAGTTGTAATTGATATATTTGGATCCAAACTCACATTTGACTATACTTTCTACATATATACACCCCGATCAGTAAAGTAAAGACTCATTTTACAAATAGCTCTTCCATGAGTGCAAAAAGAATAATTTCAACTCAAAGCTGAATATTATTATTTTTATTGATCAAAAGACTACATGGATTTCATTTGCACTTGAGCGGACGTTGTATGTCATATAGTCAGTTAAATAATGTAAAGCTATGCAAAAAGGTAATTCAAGGGTTATAAAAAAGCCGTTTGTCTCCTCTATTCCCATTCATAAAAGGCATTCCAAATGAGCTCAATCAAAGAGACACATTTATTTATATATAAAACTTATATGAAATACATAATATCCGTTTTGATCTAAACAAAAAAGTAATGAAAGTTAATCAATCTATGTCATGTCTATTAGAAGAGTAGTAGACTTGCGACCTATTTTTGTAATCTTCACATTACATGTGTCTTTGTGGTTCTGGAGACATATTACATTGATATACCTATATGTTGTATGTAGAGGTATGCTTAGAGAGAGAGGAAAAAGTTTCTTATTATTATTTTTAAGTAAAAAGCATTTAAAATTAATTTTGTTCTTTATTTTCCTTCCTTTGTTTTATATTCATTTCCTTTAATGAGAATCAATGGGAGTTTATTTGACCTCATTAAGTTAAAAGGGAGAAGAGACTTGGAAGAAGAAAAAAAATCAAAACATTTAAAGAGAGAGGGGTTATTTTTCATTGCTTTTAGAGTTTTATGATACTTTGAATGACTTTCAATCATTAGGGACTTTATGCTGAAAATGAGTACATCTCTATTGAGTATTTCATTTATGGTTAGGATTTTCTTCCCTTCCTAATAATTATATATATTCACTCTTTGATATTAATATTTTATTTTGATTGTGATATTCAAGTTGGCACTCATTGAGCAATAGTTGGGAATTGTAAAGGACAAAAGGTCTCATATCTAAAATATCAGTATTTTCTGTTATATCATAATCCAGTGACATGCTTTTAATTTTCTCAAAAACATAGTGCAGTCATGTTTATTTATGTATTTTTATGCAATTCTATCTACTTTTATACAATTGTATTTTATGTAGTACAATTTTAAATAAATACCTATAAAAAAATATTGTTCCAATGCTTATATTATATTTATTTGTTTTGTACACAACGGTACTATTATATTTCAATTAACATTCATCTTGTAAAGAAATTACACAATTATTTTATTCTACATATTAAATATTACATTATTTAGAAAGGGTTCGATGTCGGAGGGAAGTACTGCTTTGGAGCTTCTAAATTTATAGAGCATGAACTGTAATCTAGAGGTGATCAGGTTATTTCTTCCTGATGCAGGCCTAAATACATACACACGAAATCTTTTGTCTTCAAGCAAACGTTGTATCGGTCAAAGATTTTTTTTTTCATCAGCAAGGTCTTTATTCTATTTAAAACATGTATAATACATAATACACATAAATAAAAGATAATAAAAAGGAAAATTGTGTTTTATAAAACATAAATAAACATTATAGTTTAAAATTTTTCCTTTTAAAGACCACAAATTCTTATAACAAATAAATAGACATACATATTAAAATATCAATCATTGAAAATAAAATTCCATAAAGTATTAATGATAAAACACTAAAAACATTATCAACAATCATTCATGTCATTTTGAACTTTTTATACTGTTTAATTATTATTTTGAGCGATTTCGCATAATGTGGTGACAAGGATGGGAAATACTTCACGACTTCGGCTGCGTGGTTCCAGAGCACACTTTGCAGTTTTGGGATTCTCAGAGAGAAAGCCGCGTATCGAGCGGCGGCGGATATTATTATTCCTCTTAGTTCATTTCCTCGATCAGTTTTCCTTCTGTAAGCTGCTTAGCTATGTATTTTTTAATAGTCTGTATAACATTTCACCAATTATGCTACACTCGAGTAGAAGATATTTTGACGTCTCTAAAGACATCTTGCAAAAAAACATAGCCGTAAATGCTTCCAGTGTTAACGTGCGGTAACTATTCTGTATTTAAACCAATAGTAAGTGTATCCAAGAGAGCTTGAATTAAGACCTTCTAAAATATCTGCAACAGTTGCCTTTATTTATCAATCTCGCCCAGGTATGCTTTTTCCCCGACTTGATTGCTTTTTCCCGACTTGATAACGATACATCCCTTATTGTAATAATAGTATGCTATATATAATATATATATATATATAAACTATGGTAGAGTGGTGGTTATGAACAGTATGATGCATATATTTGAATAGTGTCGTAACTTTACATATCTAAGTATAAGCCCCGAGTCCCCAGCCGTGAGTACTCCATGTAGAATTCAATTTCAAGAATTGTCATGAGCGCATGAGTAAAATGAAGTTCTGCAGTACATAAATGCAACTTCCATATGTAAGTTTTTTTGTTTGTTGTTGTTAAAGTCCTACTCATACTCAATCTTAAAAGCATGCAGAGAAGAAAAAAAGGGAAAGCATCAAAAAATTATGCAAATTAAATTTGAAACATATAAATCAAGACTTTTTTTATTGCAAAACGAAAGGAATTGAGTTAAGTATATTTTTGTGTGTGTGACGATTGCACTTCATTTATACTCTCATAAATTACTATGTTGTTGTTGTTGTTTATTTTTTTCAAAGTCTCCTGATACATAAAGTTATTTTTTCTTCCTTTGTTTATAGATTTTATATTGAAAAGTATTTTCTTTAGATGATTTTATGCAAAGCGTTGATAGTGAAGAGAATTCCTTTTGTTGTAGTACTTTGGGTTAATGAAATTATACCCCCTCCCCTTTATCAAAGGTTGATTCAATCTATTTGAGAAAGAAAAAACTTTTTTGCATACCTCCTTGGCTGAGAGCTGCTATAAAGAAAGGAAATACATAATGACAAATGAGTAGAAGATCATTTCTTTGTGTATTTTTAAAAGTTGATCAAAGTTTACCTAAAATGGTCGGTAGAATTGTATTCACATAGGAATATAGATAATCAGTATGTGTACCTATCAATAATGATAAGTTTGTCCATTGGATAATAAAAAGCATAAAACACTCTAAATATGAAGGGGTGCGATAGCCGTGCGTGTTAAGGCGTGTTCAACTCTCAATGTTGGGGGCGCAGGTTCGAATCCCGAGAGGGGATGGTCATTTTTGGTCTACCTCATTGATAAGATGCTAGGAGGTTCGATAGACTAATTTGAATGCTATAATGCTTTATATCCTATCGGATGCAATTCTATCGAACCATATAGGCAAAAAAAAAAATATATATATATATATGACAATACCTTCCCACTTCGATGGCGTTATGACATTGCTTCCAGAGCTTCTTTTTGGTTGTAACAGATTTTATTCACATGCTGATCGGCAGGTGCGGCTTCAAACTTGTAATTCTGATCAGTTAGCTTCCCTGATCAGTTTATGTTCCGGCAGTTTATATATATATATATATATATCAGAGCTGCGACTACCGAATGTAAATCGGTATTCGATGCTACCGACGGTATATTTCAAATATCGAACCGATTGTACGATATTCGGTAGAAACTACCGATGTCAATTGGTACGGTATATTTGAAAGTAAGACTTTTGTATGTAGCATTCACATAGAGACATAAAGATATAGAGAACTTATTCTCTTCAATAGCAGAGAAACATCGTTCAACTGTCGCTTTGCCCAAGCGCTCTCTTGTGTGAAGAACTTGAACTTCGAAAATAAATAAATAACTATAACTTATAATATTATAGCGCAGATACATAAATAGACATTCAATATAAGCTTATGCTATGCATTGAATACTAAAGTACCTGAAAGTGCAGTTCATATCGGACAATAAGAGACAGTTAATGAAAAAAATTGCTAAAGCCTTCCATTTCCTACAAAATCCAAGTAAATATATAATTTATATAAGATTAGTATGTATTAAATTTTAAATAATATCCAATAAATTATAACAAATGATGTATTTAATTGTCCTTATTATAAACTGTCCGGTATTAAATGTATATGAAGAAGTAAAAGCAGATACATAAATAAATTTATCTCTCTTTCTAATCTACCGTACCGAATATCGATCGATACTGTCGATATATAATATAATCTACCGAATACCGATATCGATCGGTATTCGGTATGTACCGAATATCGAACCAGTGGTAGATTTTTCTATCGAATCCCAGCTCTGATATATATATATACATGGAAAGAGATAAACAAGTTCATTAAGACATGAATTTTGTACAATCAATCAAAGGAATCTTTTTTTGAAAAGCAATATAGAATCGATTTAGTTAAAAGTCTGATAGGAAAAGGGTTTATGTTTCAAAGTATCTTCAAATCAAAAGATATTAAAAAACGGGGTTCAACCTCGCGTGAGTAATTTTTTTTTTAAAGGGTTACAAGGAAAATGGGTAACTCATCATGTTCAGAGATTTATATCATCATAATTGGCGGCTCATCATCCCTGCATATTATTTCATTGATTAAACTCTTATAAAATAGTCTTTTTACTATATAAATATATACTACTTCTTTTTTATGAATGGTTTTCAATTCCATCACGCCACCTAAGCACAAAGTCAATTAGGGCCAAAATATTTGCGGAACATTTCTTTTTTAAACGTTGGTTTCAAACATGCCTTTATGTTGAAAAAAAACTATATAAAAGATTATTATAATATGTTATTTTTCTTATACATTAATAAATGCCATAACTCAGTTTATAAGCCCGACTAAATCATTTAAAATCAAACTTAACTAGAGGCATATATACACTCAGAGAGTGCAAACCTCCGCCGTCATGAGCCTTCCGAGGCGGATTTTTCACGACTGGGGAGGCGCAGAGAGACGGGGAGGGTTCCCCTAGACGGAAATTCCGAGAGGAACACGCTCCCGGCACCCAATTTCACAGCACAGCGACATCTATTGGCAGAGTAGGCTAACTTGGAAAATTTAGTAGTATTTAGCTCATTTGGCGCCTTAATTCTGCACTCAGAGATGCCAAAATTTAATCACTTCTTTCTTTTGGCACTTCCAACAACTCCACAAAATTTCATCCAAATCCGTTCAGTACTTTTTGAGTTATCCTGCTGACAAACCAACAAACTAACAAACCAACAAACGCCAGTGAAAACAATACCTCCTTCGGCGGAGGTAATTATATAACAATTACTAACAAAGGATTACCGAAAACTTAGTTCAAAAATAACAATCTATAGACTCAATCGAAAAATGACATTTATAACACATAATTGTACATATCATTGTATACAAACGAATACCTGATAGTCACTTTGAAGATGATGACGAAATATTTTGAAGTTATTTTCCATCATGATTCTTTGATTGTTATGCAACTTTTTTTTTGTCTACAAGACGTGTCAATGCAATAACACTATTTATATCATTCTTTATAACTGATGAAGAAATTCTAGTATATTTATTTAAAATTATTTTCAAATATTCAATGTGCTGCAAATATCAAAAAAATACAGTCTTTATGATTATAAAGAAGGAATATAATAAAGCATACTATCAAGATAAATAAATAGGATTAATTGTATCCATAACTGATATATATATATATATATATATATATATATATATATATATATATAATATTAAATATATAACATAACATATTAATAGCATAACATATTAATAGCATAAAAATATTTATGTAAGTTATTTAAACAATAAAAATTAAACTATATCATTAAATGTGACTTATTATAAAGAAACCATTAACAAGGATTATGATTACATGTTGAAAAGAGCTCGCACCATTTCCATGAGGCCCTCTACCTTATTCGAGTTGTATTATTTTTTGTATGTTATGTACAAATAAACGTTCTTTGCTGAACAAGAATTATTTGTTATTTAAACTGTTATATTTTTGACAATAGTAAAGGTGAATTATGATCATTTTTGCAATCATGCGGGCAACCCAAGGTTGAAATGATAAATATTATGTGATAGTGAAAATATATCAAGATTATGTTATAAAAGAAAATCGGTTACTTAGTTGTATTATTTCAATAAAGTAAGAAATATTTTTATTTTATCCATGCTTGTATGGATTTAAATGTTGGCATCCTCCATGAAATAGACTTTCAGAGTGGATGGACTTGTCGGAGTTTGAGCTGCCTCCGAGGCTGAAGGGTGGGTTGTCTCTGTACGTTTGCTGAATCCTTGTTATGGTTTTACTAGGCAAAAAACAGCAAACATGACAGGCTTTCGTCCCTGGCTCTTTGTGAGACCTGTTGTTTTGATGAATAGTCCACCATTTCATAAAGTGAGTGGTTGTTTTTTATTGGCTTGTGAGGACCCAAGAAGGGATTTTTTCTTCCTTTCTCTCTCTCCCTTTCCCATATATTATATAAAGTAGCCGTTAATTTTGTCTACATGAAATCGCCGGAGTAAAGATTTGGACATAATCAAGCTTGCTTCTATATAAAACATCCTATTAATGATTGAGGGAAATTAAATTATCTTAAGCGATATATCAATATAAGTGATGTTCATGGTGGAAAATAGCACTCATGAAATCTTGTTGAAAGGCATTGACAAAGTAGAAATTGTCAGGAAAGGAAATATAGAAGTGTGTTTGTTTGTTTAGCTCCTAGAATAGACCCACCTCACCGTAACCTAATCCGGTATCAGCCGGTAGTGACCTATCTAGTAGCTATTGTCTTTATTAATAAAAATATCATTAAAAGTGGATACACATTTAAATGTTCTAAAAATATAATATAGAAATATAGAAGATATATTGATCAAAACTTTCCAAGGAGTTGAAAAATCAAAGATAATATATATTGACCAAGACAATTAGGAAAAGTATTACACTACTTTTCAATGAAAAATCACGCTGATACACAAGCTGAGGAAAACATAAGTGATATAAGAAAATTTGGAGATATTCAAATAATGTCGCTGTAATGGTCGCAGAACCCGCTAATGTTCCACAAATTATTGCCTTAATTTTGGTTTTGATTAGAATAAAATTTACCGGAGGTAAATTACAATGTCGAAAATTCTTTAGCCTCGACCACATGAAGCACTCTTCAGATCGAAATAGAGTTTTGATATTGGAATATAAAATAGCACTTCATAAATATTTAGAAATTCAAAAGAAAACTAAAAATGAAAATAAATTATCGGTTATCGTCCATTCTCATATTATTACAGAACAAGACACGGAAATTCAAAGACCCAATGAAATAGACTAACATCAGAGAGAGATTTGTTACTTTAGAAATTTGTCGACAATCTCCAGTAGGTAACTATCCTTCTACTGGAGCTAACTATAAGAAATGCTCCGTTGGAGATCTTGAGGTGAGAGACAATATAAAAGCGAAGAAAGTAATGGAGCTATTTTCTTTATTGTTCATTGAACGCTATTTATTTTTTGTTCTGTTAAAAAGTACATATTAATTGATTTATGGTGAAATATTTCTCACCGTAGGATGCCGAAAAAACCCCGAAGGAAATGAGTTATGAAAGCAGTATTAAGCATTTTTACCTCCGCCGAAGGAGGTATTGTTTTCACTGGCGTTGGTTTGTTGGTTGGTTGGTTGGTTTGTTTGTCAGCAGGATAACTCAAAAAGTGCAGAACGGATTCGGATGAAACTTTGTGGAGTTGTTGGAAATGACAAAAGGAACAAGTGATTAAACTTTGGCATCTCTGAGTGCTTCTTTAAGATGCAAAATGAGCTAAATACTAATAAATATTTCAAGTTAGCCTACTCTGCCAATAGATGGTTTGCACTCTCTAGGTCCTCTAGTTTTTGAATACTTTTATCTTATTTGATTGAGATGTATATATTAAATACTATTATTAATTTTTTAGTGCCAATCAATGATCAAGGTAAATATTAGTGTTTAAAATTTGATCAATACCTGTATGATAAAAAATTAGTTCCATAATTTAAAACCGTTAAATTGTATTTTAACACCGAACAAAAGCAAGGAATTATTAGGAAGATGCTTGAAAACATATTGAAAGTTGATATGAAGTTATTTCAAAGCACTGAAATAAAAATTTGGTGCGAGAAAAAGAAATTGAACATTTTAATGAAGTGATTTTTGAGGAGAATAAAGAAACCAATAAAATCAACTGGAAAGAGTTACCTTAAGAAGTTTGCTTAGCTAAGGACTTCAACTTCTCTTTTTAAGATCAAAGCAGCATATGTAGGTAAGGACCAGTTTCTTTCTCTCGTAGAGTTTAGATGCCCTTCGATTTTATATAGTTGCTAAGAATTTGTGTATAGACTAACTAAAGTTTTATGCTCTTTTCTCATTATACAAAATTTCAGCCCATTGTTGATATATGTAATTAAAAGTATCAAGTTAAACTTAGAAGATAAAAATAAAATATTTAGTGTCAGCATCTAAATTCTTTAGCGAAATGAATCAAACTAATTGCTCAAATTCATTAAAGATGTTTTCCTCTCTTGAAATGTGAATCTATATCAATATTGAGAGTTGAAAAGGCTGCCAAGAAGCAAGTAACTTTTAAAGAATTGAACATTACTGATTATATTCAGCATTGTTGTTATTTCTCTAGGTAAAAAGAAGATTACTTCACATAATAAGGATTGTAAATAGAAGTTTTTGTGATACACAAAAATATATACATTATCTTTATGACGAAAATAACGCAATATTTTTATAAATAGTTATAAAGATATATACGGAGAATATAGCCTTTTTTGATACACATATTTTTACACTGATAACGTATTCAGCATTGTTTCCTTCGATAAAGTAAATATCAAACATGGAGTTTATGTTCCAATACCTCAAAAACAAAATCAACCTTTAATATTCAGAAACGTACTTGAGCTTGTTTGCATATATCCATGTTCTCCTTGTTAGATCCCCACATCCCAGCCTTTAATTGAGTCAAATATTGGTTTTTCTAAAGATATAACCCCTCCTATTGATTACCAAGTGAAAAAATTGATTTTTTCCCTTCGTATTTTTATATGATATCAGAAGATTTTGAATCAAATGTAAAGTTTATATGTCTTCAAACATGATGTAAGATTGGAAAAGATTATATCCATACAAATACCATTATGAAAGTCTCCAATCATCGTTGAAAAATATATAGTTTTTAAGAAGGGCTTAACACATCTTTGCTTTATTTTAAACAAAAGTTTAGATGATAAGTAATTATGGATTGTATAGCCAATAATTGTTTCACTACTCTTAAACATAACTAAAGTTGTATTTATTTGGCTAAGATGAGTTGAGATATAAGAGATAATAAAAAGTACATTTTAATTATTTTTGGGCTGCTATAATCTAGAGAAGGTGCTGCGCTAGATATTTCTTAAGCAATGTCTAGATAACCTTAGATATGGATGGAAGTATAGAGTCAGGGCGATAAGAGGCTTGATCAGTGGATAGCTTCCCTTCCCTTTAAAAACGGGAAGACAATGCCAGTCTTGAAAGTGATTGGAATGATGCCAGAAGAAAAAGACACGTTAATGACATGCGAAATAGGAGAAGCTAGGACACTGGAGGATACTGAATGACATACACCCTCATGGCCTCCGTGAACTTCAATGAAGCTATAATCTTAGCTATCCTACCAGCACTTGCAAAAGAGAAGTGAAACGTCACAGTCTTCTCAGGCCAGTCCTATACCGGGAGTGGGAGATCCTCAAGACACGCACACAATTGGTCAATTTTATCGATATAAACTTATTCAATAACTCAGCTGCATCGGAATCATCAACGGTAACAATACCATTTACGTTCAGTGAAGCGGGAAAAGAGGCCTGGGACTTGCCGCGTATGTTTTTGCCAGACCTCCGAGTTTCTTAGGTTTATTTTTATTGCAGTGCGGATCATGTTTATTTTTATTGCAGTGCGGATCTGGATCAGGTATGACTTGAGGCGATCGCGCTTAACAAGCGAATTTCCTAAGCAATTCATCAGTTTGAATGTTAAATGCCTTCAAACTCCAGATACAAACAATTTTTGCAAAGCTAACGTCCTTTTCGGTCTTGGCAGATCTCTTTCTGCAAAATCTAGATCAATTAATAGTACGCTTTTAAATGCCAGAGCTCTTATAGCTAAGAGGTTAGCATATCACTCTCCCATCAGTCCGTGGGAGGTAAGGGCAATTATTCTAGCGGGCGGCGGCAAGATACGCGGCGTTGGACCTCAATATCCCCTCTGTCACCGATGGAAAGTGGAGTTGGGCAGCTGAAGTAATTCGTTACTTTCCCTCGTGTTCCCTGCCTAATGGAAAAAGTATTAAAAAACTTTTACGCTAATTCAAAGATTCAAAATAGAAAGGTTTATTGTGTATATATGTTTTGTTTTATTTTGTCAAGCTATTTTATCATAATTGTATTTTAGTGTTTGTTCATATTTGATGTTAAATTTGAAACTAAAATGTTTAATTATGTTTTTACACATTAACATCATTTTATATACATTCCCTTTTTGTGCTTGTATATTTTTTATGAACTGTGAAAACAAAAACAAGCGAATAGACCCGCATCTCCAAAGGCACGGTTCCAGACGCTCAAAAAAGTATGTAAAATTGTTTTGCAGTCTACAAATCCTCATAAAAAAATAGTAATTTTATTTCTTTGTAAATAGCTCTTTATTAATATTCAACAGTTCGTGAACTGCGACGTCCTATTACTTTATTGCTGGTCATACTAAAATCATTTTTCATGCCCTAATCAATATGTTGAAATTTTTGAAACCAACGATAAGACTGTGTTTTGCTTACAGCATATCCCTCCAAGCGTATATAACAATTTGATGAGCTTGGATGGCGGTTTTGTTATAAATTATTCTTAGAATATTCCTTAGTTGACATTGATTAAATTCATAAAAATGCCCAAAAACTTGATTGCAGACTCCTTCTGTTTCATTTTGTTTCTATAAATATAACATTTTAAATGTATGAAATTGCTGACAAAGTTATTGTGACGATGAGGGAAATATGAAATCTTGATTTACTTAATTTGAAATCATGTTAATATTTGACTACGTGAGCAACTAAGGTAGCTGTTTTATTGTTTTTATATGAATTTCAAAGATATGCAATTTATTATATTGGAGCAACTAATTATTCAAATACAAAAATATTTTTGCGATAATTGATCTGAATCTGTGTGCTTTTTAAAAACATTGTTTATTATTTTTATGCAGTCTAAAATCACTGGATTCTTCTCTGTTAATACTAATACAGAAATGAAGGCCAATATGGGGATTAGCAAATTGATTTCCCTAAACACAAGGGGTGGAAAAGAAAGAAGGACAAGACATGCTCTTTTAAAACATTTGCAGACATTCAAGCCTGACATTATTTGTCTGCAAGATATCTCAACCGAGGTATCCTCATCTCGTGATAATAATTGCTCTCTTTGTTTACAAAAACAATTCCACCATTTTTTACCAGGTCGGAATCGAAAAGAGGTGTTATAACTTTTATCACAAGAAGAATAAAAGTGTTGACTTGTATCAAGGAACATTCGTTTGAAAGTGACTGGCACCAAATTCGTGTTTCAACCAACGGATTTGTTTTTTACATTATAAACGCCTATGGGCCTAACGTCAGGTGTTACCCTTTTTATCAGGCTATGGTAAACAACAATTTAGATAACCCAATTTCACTTTTACTAGTTGGGGGTCTCAATGTGGACCTAGATAAGCATATCAACAAATACCCAAATAGTTATATTTTAAATCGCATTATAGGTAAACTTAACATAATTGATGTTATGGATAAGCAAAGCCCAGGGGACTTTTCATAGTCCAGAGGTCATTTACGTTCACAAATAGACCTAGTTTTATCTTCTCCTTCCCTAGTTCGCCATGTGAAAGGTGCTTCCTACCGTCCAGAACCATTTTCGGACCATAAACTCATATTATTGGACCTAAAATATGATATTCCTGGTGGATGCTTCAAACTCCCTAGATGGGTGCTGAAGGATGATACTTTTTTAAATGTTTAAAGAAAAAACTTGTAAGAGGTCATTCCAGTTTTAGATCTTCGGACCAAGCTCTCCGTGAGCTCAACAAAATAATAATTACGACTATTTCTCAGTTCCTCAAAGAACGAAGTTTAACAGCGAAGAAGGCTCAGTCCCAAATTGAAGCTATTCTTAAAAATAATCAATTTTTGCTCGCTCTTTTATGTCTGATACAGTAAAATATTTTAGAATTGCGGAGATTGCGGAGGCTGAACTCCAAGCAAAAGTCCTTAAGGAGAATGATCGTTTCAAAAGAGTTCAGGATCTTTCAAATAGAAAGTTTTGCAGTGCAACATCCATAAAAAAGATTGTTCATGAAGGAATATCAATAACTGAAACGACTGCTATCGTAGAATATCTTAGATCTCGATTCCAATATATAGTGGGAAATAAAGAAGGCAATTTTCCCCGTGCAAAACGTTGGATTAAAGGGGATTCAGAAATATTTACTTGTTATAACATATCTCTTTACCTAAAGAAAAATATTAAAAACAACAAAGCTTGTGGCCCTGATGGAACCATCGGAAAAGTTTATTCTCTTTTACCAGAGCAAGTCATACCTTACCTGCGTAAGATTGGCTAAGCAATGGAGAAGAAAGGAAAAATGCCAAAGGTTTTAACAAAAGGAAGAATTGTTTTAATACCTAAAAAGGGACATGGGTCCAATTTAGCCATTGGAGACCAATCACAATTTTAAACGAATCTTATAGAATCTTATCAGGCATTTTAGCTCAAGAAATGGCTACAGAACTTCAAAAAAAATTTAGCATTCACCAAAAGGGATTTTTAAAGCAAAGAAAGATAACGGATATCTCGCGTAACATCCAAGCATCTATTGATTTAGTTAATAAAAGACAAAGATTTGGAGCAATAATTGCTATCGATTTCTCGAAAGCTTTCGACTCTATTCAGCATAGACATGTCCTTAAAGAAGTAGCCAAAGTCTTTCCAAGAAAATTCTTTAACCCAGTTCGGGCGTTACTTTTAAATGGCTCCTCCACAATATCTATCAATGGCCAAGAAAATAGCTCAATTATCTAGAAAATATATAACGATGAGGTTGATTTAATTGCAAACAAATATTTAAAGCAGCTGGACCTCCCTATTAAGTGGAAAAAATTATCACTGGCTCCCTCACCAATATACATAATAACAGGAAATTCACCGCCCAACTTCAGATATCGGGTGACATAATTAAATTCCTGCAACCCTGCAAAGATTTTGGCAAGATTTTAAATTCGACCCTCCATGCCTTTGTTGAATGTCAAGCAGTACAAATTCTTACTGAGTTTGTATGTCTGAACATAAAAGGGCTTGAAAAGAGAGCTCGGCCAAATACCGGAAAGCGATTATCTTATTTGGACTTGGCAGAAAACGGACCACCCCACGAGAAAAGGCAATAAGCTTCGCAATCTTGAACTCCAAGGCTCTAATTGCGAAGCAAATTACCTCTGGAGACCCTTTGCAATCGTCGAATATTAGGCCAGTACTCCTATCGGCAGCGGCAAGATATGCTTCCCTGGACCTGATGATCCCATCCCTTTCGGTTGACTCATGGACTGTGGCCTCGAAGGAAATTAAATACTTCCCTTGCATCCATCCACCGGAAGACATTATCTACAATAATAAAGAATTTCAAAAATTGCAAGTAATGCCATTTTAAAGCTCAAAATTTATGTTAATATATTTAGTAAACATGTCAATTAATTTTTTATTGTATTTTATTGATTGAATTTAGTGTTTTTAGTTCAACCCCTATGATAAAATTGTAAATTAAAATATTCACTTATATGAATTTTCATACATTATCTTAGGTTTTATGTATTCGGTTGTAAATATCATAAAAATGAACTGTTGAATTAAAAAAAATATATTTTTGCTTTTTGCTAGTAGTGAGAGACATTTTTTATATAAGTCAAACCAAAGCACACACTATTTAGATTCTACTTAGGCGAAAAAAAACGTCAAAGAGTGTAGTTTTATGCTTTGTATATAATAGGCTATATCATAACATATGTTTTTCTATATACTAAAACTAGATCTAGATTTAGACTCTGTGACGTCAGCCACTCGTCCACTTTACCTACAAGCGCTGAGAGACAACTCAAAATAGTTGGTCAGCTCTAAAGTAAGACTTTATATAAATCATAAGACAAAAAAACGTAGTTGTGATTATGATATGCACTTTCAAATTATTTGATAAATGGTTTGAATATACATATATATCAACTATATTTTCTTTGTAACATTGAGAGTAGGAACCATGAAGACCAAGTTTTCGGCCACTGTCATGGGGTCGTGTCAAGTGAGGACCATGACATACCACCCCAAATCCTTGAGACAGACCTCAAGATGAACACGGGCATCTACCTTGCAGGTCCTGGAGGACGTTATGTGACCGTGAATCAAGTCTGTTGTCATATATAGGCCGTGGATGTGGACGGAGGACTCGGCCCACAAAACTAAGCGGACGTAAGAACAGCTGAATGCGTTTGTACCCTTCTCCACTTGGCCTCTCTCATCACCGGTATGATACTCTTAGACTACTTTGTCTGGTCCAACGTGGAGAACATGGCCAATCACTCCTCTCATAACAGCAAAATAGTCTCTCATCACCTGCATCAAGTAGAAATTCAGTTAGATGGAAACTGTGCACATCAAATGCTTATTCTTGGTTTCGTAGCCGCATTGAATGGGTTTTTATCGCAGACGGCGGAAATATTGAATAAAAAGCTGTTTTGAATAGCAATAAAGGTATTCGTTTTTATCAATAATAACAAAAATATATCAAAAAAAATTATATATCTTTGAAACAATAATTTTGTCCTCTTACAATGCTAAGATCATTAAAGGATATAGTGTTTAAAGCAGTAGATATAAAAAACAGGGAGTTGAAGAGTTCAGCATACCGAAGATTATTTAATATTTTGTATAACCATTAATATTGAAGAAATCAATTATTGGTTCAACAAAGCAATGCCATTATATTAGATCAGGCGAAATGTGCTCAGATATTATAATTCCACATATTAGATAAATGCAAGGCATCCCTCTATTGAAGACAATGCATTATAAAATTTCCATAGTGCATAATCTGAAGGAGGTATTTTCTAACTTTAAGGGCTTTGGATATGTACAAAAAAGGTTGACAGATATTCAAGATCTTTTTTCGATAATATTACCTTTTCAACTAGGTGAATGATTTCTTAAAATGGCTTTCTATATTTATACTTTCCAAATTCCGAACAGAAGGCCATGTTGACTGATCCAAAGAGAGCAATCATATTCAAACCATGTTTTTTCTACAGCAAAAAAACTCAAAATTTATTCCGACTTGTGTCCTCATCCTTTGAAGAAACTTCTTGGACTTCGGAAGGGACCTGATCGCGACAACTTCGTACTCGGAGGTCTTCCCTGGTCTGAAGGATCCCAGAAGGAGTGCTTGTCTTCCTTTTATCGCCTAAGTACCTGCGAAACTTCTTAACTTGCGTTGATATTGTGTCTTCGTATTTATCTTCTTTTCTCCCTTTGGAGGGTGAGCGCTTTTTTATTTTCCTTTTATCTGTCAACTTCATCTTAAATCAAGATGCAAGAAGAGCCTAAACCGCCTGATGAAAATACTATGAGTTCTTCTCGTTCATCTGAGAATGAAGATTTATGCTCTGTTGTTTCTGAGAACGCGGTTCTTCTCCGATCAACTAATACTTCTTCTCATGCTAAAGACCTTAATACCCTTGGATCCTGTTCATCAAAAGAAACCTCTGATACCTTAAGAGGAAAAGAAACGTCAAAAACTTGTAAACAAATGTCCTACAGCGGAGCTGTTCATTCATCCTTGAAAAAAAATTCATTTAAATTTATTTCTGATGGAACTGTTAACGACTCAAATGGATGGAAAAATTTCTGTCTATTTGCGCAAAGAATAGATAAACGCAGCCCCCTGAATAAAAGCCAAATGCATCCCGGCAATCTTGCTCTGATTGCTACTGACATCCTTAAGTTAAATCCTAGTGAAGTGCATAGTATAAATTGGGATAGACCCCATCGCCCCCTTATTATTACACGCCAAAAAATCTCAATGGATAGAATTTCCAAAGAAATTACTCTTCCTGTCGAGGTTGATTTGAAAGATGAGGAAAACAATTCCTTCAAGGTCATGATTGATTGTCGCAAGCTTATGCTTGCAAGGGATGGCGATCATACTTTTGATATTACGTTAAAATATGGATATGGAAAAATCTGCGAGCAGGCTTTAAAATCTATGCTAGAACCATTCTGTAAAGTAAATTCTTTTCAAATTGGAAGGGCATCAACATCTGATAAGACTTTTTTGAAAAAGTTCTCTATCTTTAATGATCCTAATTATCTTCATTGGAACACAAAAGGATCCGATTTAGTGATTAATGTTACTGGAAATGCCAAAAACATACCTTCACTGATCCCCTTTGGTGAAGAAATTGAAAGTTTGGAGTTCCTTCGGCAATCACGACAATGCGGTAATTGTTTTATGTTTGGACATTATCGCTCCTCTTGTAAAGAAAAAACCAAGTCTATAAATTTCTATAAGACTTGGATGATGGAGAGAATTAAAAAAGTACAAAATAAAGAACTGCCGTTCTTTACAAAAATTGATGACTTAATCCTTTTAGACAATGGTCCAGAGAATCAAGTGGATCAAAGCAAATCACAAACGACGCCTGAATCCCCTCAAAAGGATCCTATTGAGTCACAATCAAATAAATACATCGACAACAGTTCTCATACAACTGATACTGAGGAAATGAGTAATAGCATGATTTCAACTGATAGAATGATTAACTCTAATTTGAATGTTGAAATAACAAACTCGTTAGGTAACCTAGAAGTCAATAAGAAACCTAAGAAACCTCTCTTGACTAACAAAGCAATTATGATAGGCCGGACAAGGTCGCAATCGCTTAGTAAAAGAAACAGACGGGATTCCCAAAACGCTCAAGACATAAGTGATTCGACTTCTAACCAAAGCAAAAAAACTCGTAATGACTCTGAATCAATCAAGGATAACTGATTTTTTTCCATCGACGTTACCGAATGAACTTTGTTCTAATATGGGCATGTCCAAAATAATATCCCTGAATGTCAGAGGTGGAAGAGATCGTCGTGTAAGACATGCTCTGATGAAGCATTTATTAACATTAAAACCTGATATTGTATGTCTTCAGGACATTAAAACAGTTACCTCTTCAACATGCTTTAAGAATTGCAACAAATGTCTTCCGAATATATTTCATCACTTCTTTTCTGGATCGGGCAAGAGAGGAGTTTTAACATTCATCACAAAAAGATTTTCGAAGCCTTTATTTGTCAAGGAATACATCAATGAAAGTGACTGGCACAAAATGGTCATTCACACTTCGGGTTGTACATTCTCTCTCTTCAATGTCTACGGACCTAACTCACTGTCTTCAAATTTTTTCAATCCATAATAAACACTCAAAATAATGATCATCTTCCTATGTTACTTATTGGTGATATGAATGTGGATATTGACAAGCCCTCACATCTTTACCCAAATTCTCCAATACTTTTTAAACTCATTAATAGACTTCGGCTGGTAGATTTGACAAGAAAATTCAATCCTGAAGATAATATTTCCTGGTCTAATGGTAACAGATCTTCTAGAATTGATTTAGCCCTTATTTCTAGTGTCTTAGTCAGAAACATAAAGAACGCTTCCTATAGACCAGAACCATCTTCTGACCATAAGATAATTGATATTACTTTACAATATCTGCCTAAAAAATCCCAATTTAGGGTTCCAAAATGGATATATGATCAGAATGAATTTAAGAATAAATTAAGTTATAACCTTTCAAGAAATATGAGTAAGATCAATTATAAAAATGCATACTCACTACTCACCCAAACTGTTACTAGTACAGTCAAGAAGTTTATTCAATCCCATAAGAAAAAATCTTCAAAACTTCAGGAGGATATAGAATGCCTTTTAAATAGCTCGTCTATTTTTATTAAACAATACTCCATGGACATTTTAAATTCTTATAGAGTCTTTGACATTGCAGAAACGGAAATGCAAAAGAAGAAGGAATATGAATCAAACCCTGTTCTGAGGATGAAGTGTTTACCTCAAAGGAATAATGGTTCTGCCTCAATCATAAAAAACATAGTTGTTGATAATAAAACTATCTCCAAATCCTCTGAAATATTAGACTATTTTCATAGGAGATTTTCTGATATTTTAGGAGGACAAAGATCAAATCTCCCTAAATCAAAAAAACGGTCAAAATCTAGTGTATTTACTCTTCAGAATATAGAAAAATATATACAATATGACTTCAAGGATAAAAAATCATCGGGTCCCGATGGATTAGGAGGGCGTACATTCTCTCTTCTTCCTAAAGAAATGGCTCCTTATCTGTTTGCTATTGGTGAACAAATGGAAAAACGGGGAACGATGCCGCGCTCTCTCTCTAAAGGAAGAATTGCGCTTATTCCGAAGAAAGGAGATGGGACCGATTTTAATCATTGGAGGCCTATCACTGTTTTAAATGAAGCTTATAGAATTTTATCGGGAGTTTTAGCCAAGCAAATTGAGCCAATTTTAAATATAAACATAAAGGATGAACAGAAGGGTTTCCTCAAAAAGAGAAAAATAACGGATATATCACGAAACATTAATGCAGCTATAGAATCACTTCACAAAAGTAATAAATTTGGTGCATTGATAGCTGTTGATTTTAGTAAGGCTTTCGATTCGGTTCATCATAATCACATTTTAAAATCGATAAAAAGACTTTTACCTAAACGTTATTTTAACCCTATAAGAGCTCTGTTAGTTAACGGCTCTTCGATTATCTCTTTGGATGGCAAATACAGTACACCAATTTTACTCAAGAAAAGTTGCAGACAGGGGTGTCCTGTAGCCCCTCTTCTTTTCATCGCTGCAATTGATGAACTTACACGAACCCTAACAAGAAAATATAATGGGTTTGGAATCTCCTTCAATGAAGGAACACATCTAATAGATCTCTACGCAGATGATATCACGTTAATGGTCCAAGCTACTTCTGAAAGTCAACTTATTAGTCGAATTAATGTTTTACTGTCCGCTTTTAAAAAGTTCTCTATTAAATCAGGCCTAACCATAAACCATGCTAAAACAGCCATATTACCCTTGGGATCCTGGTCTCCCGAACAGCACATTACTATCGGTGGATGTAAAGTTGTTAAATCAGTTAATGTTCTAGGGATAGAATGGATGAAAGAAGGAGCATCGCAAAATGACTGGACAAAGTTGAATGTAACGATTTATAAACAGATACAACAATGGCGCAGTTTTTCTTTACAAAAACGCATCGATCTTTATAATGGTCGTATAATTCCTCTTGTTCTGTATAAAGCAACTTCAATTCCCTCCTTGGCTGAGTCGGCAATAGCGGAAGAAGATGCTTGGCTTCAACGCCTCTTCCACAGAAACTATATCCCTTCTCTCAAGCGACCTAAGAATAGGATAGGTGGTGGATTATGTCTACTCGCTTCTATACTTCCAAAGTGCTATAGAAAAATAATTGAGGATTTGGGTGCTCACCCAAATAAAGAATGGCGACTTGTTTATACGTCTTCCAAATACTATACTTGGTTGCATATGGGTACGCTTTTAACAAATCAAAAACTTGAAAAATTATCTCCTCTTCTTGCGTCGATGCAAAGAATTTTATGGAAAGCCAAACCTGTCTACCACTCTGACACTTCGGTAGACATAATACACCAAAACAGAAATGTCAAACCTTTTATTAATAGATTTGGCGACCCCTCTCGTTTAGAAGAAACCGCTCTGTTGAATGGAATTTTTACTTTTCATGACCTGAGATCGGATTCCACTTTTGGCGGAGGAAGGTTTCGGTTTCCACTTCAGAGATCTGTAAAAACCTTATGCCCTTCTATGCCGTGGTTTTCAAAACTAATTGTTAACAAGCAAACATTGAATGAAGTACGCATAATAGCGGTAAAGTTTTTAAATCTTCTAAGTCTTCCTCCGTCATGGGAAAAAAGAATTTTTAATTCAACTTGTGGAATCGCTGACGGGTCCAAATTCACAGCTCAATTCCAAATCTCAGCAGACCTCATCAAATTTTATTATCCTTGTAATAACTGCGGTTTTTTATTTAATAATACATTACACGCCTTCGTGGATTGTCCTCTACTGAAGACGATCAAGCACTTTACTCATCTAAACGTTTGTGGTAATATGGACTTAAATTCGAACGTGATTAGAGCTACAATTCTTTTTGGCGCATTCAGAAGAAGAAACAAGATCTCTCCTCATCAAAAGGCTGTTGAATTTGCACTGCTCAACATGAAATCATTAATTGCGAAGAGACTGACAAATAACTCTTATATTCGAATCGAAGACCTTAGAGCAATTATGATTGGGGCTGCTGCTCGTTATTCAGCCCTCTCAATAAAAATTCCCAATTCATCTGCGACGTCATGGACATGGGCCGGAGATTTGATTAAGTTTATTCCTTCAAATTCTCTCGAATACATGAAACTCATCAAATCGACAATAAGACGGCATCAACGTTTTATATTGAATAAGAAATAATTTTTAATATGTCATTTTATATTATGGTTTTATCTTTAGACAGTAATTTTGAATTATAATGTTCATTTATGTTTTGTTTTTTACGTAACTGTCTTAAGATTGTGTTTTTTTTCCCCTATTTTCTAGTGTATTCTTATATTTTTACACTGTATAGATTTTAGCTAATAAATAAACATCTTAACCATTAAAAAAAAAAAAATA
>CP045901.1:18074877-18146716 GCA_013387185.1 Caligus rogercresseyi
TTTTAAGAGTTACATGATTTGCCAGGAGAAAAGCAAAAGTGAGAAATTAAAATAGCTTAAGTGTAAGGCTTACCAATTGATAGTCTCAATTCTAGTGGATCGGCTGTACATTTATTGGAGCACGGATTCCACTATTTATTCTCTACTTAAGTAACACAATGTACTTTTTAGTTTATCAAAATTGAAATTACATTAATCAAACTTGAAGCTCTCTTCCCTATTAAAAAGTGAGGACAGAGTGCTGTTCTTTTATTCAATAAAACGAGGACACGTCCATTTTAATTGTATATTCCAATAGATAAATTATGAGCAAATAAATATCTGTCTGCAAATTTTATAGCTTATGTTGACTCTAATTTATTTATCGTCGTGATCAAATCAAACAAAGAGAAATATAGCTAAGCTTGATGGTACAATGACTTGTTACTAATAAAATTTATAAACATTTGAGATATACAGCAACGAATGGCAACGCGGACAGCTTTATTTAATTTATGTAAATGATTCTGTAAGTAATGAAAGTGTAGCAAATGGTATGAATGAAAGTAATAAGCAAAGTGAGACTAGAAAAAATAAAATGACTGAAGAAAGCCAGGGATTACATACAGTTGATTTCCTCAATAGAAAATATGTAAGACGATATGTGAATGTGATAGTCCGCTCGCTATCTCTTAACTTTTCTAAATCCGTGATAAGACATTCAAAGGTACATAAAAAATGAAATCCGATAATAAAAAAGATTACTTTTTTATGGATCCCCTCTCACTTACCCATCCCACCACACACACTGGCATGTAAAAAGCCCCTCCCCCCCCCCCCCCTCCTGTTTCAATCTATGATAAGACCACGAACAAGACGAGGAAAGCCTCGAATGAGGTTTATGACATTAACACAACCTACTATTAAATGTTTTAGAAGAAGTGATGATGATATTTGCAAATAAATTGATCACCTCTTCAAAAAAGAAAGAAGTAGAATGAGATATTACAATCTATTAATATGGAGATGTGGTATTTGACTCAATCGTTTATATGATGGGCCTTAAGACTAACGTTTTGTTATACATTTTTGGCGGGATTCCCTCCTGTTTGTATATTATATAAATAAATTGAATACATAAAACCCACAACAAATACTTGATATAACATTCTTAACTTCATTTTTACTATCATATATATATATCAGGAAACGACCGGGTACCAGGCTGTTTTTGAGCATTCGGCCCGGCCCAGTGTCCCGGGTTGTTTTGGACACCGGCCAGGACTTTAATATTTTATTTAGTTTGTCATTCATAATTTTTTAGAAAATAATTTCCAAAAAAAAAGTGTGGACGTTTTATTAGAAAGGAATTTTCGAAGTTTCTTTAAAAAACGTCGTTCTTTTTTTTTTGGAAATTCTTTTATAAAAACGTCGTCGTCTCTTCAGAATGTCGAAGTAACAAAAATATAATTATGTCCCGGCCCGTTTTTGGCCCGGCCCGGCTTGAAAAATTAAGTTTCGGCCCAGACCGGGTCCCGGCGAAAAGGTGTTCCGGTCGTTATTCCTGATATATATATATATATATATATATAGCTATAATATATCGTTCTAAAAAACCAGTCTAGAAAAACTATGGCTATACAGGAGACTGACAATTATTTTAAATTTATTTTCATGTTTAAGGAATGATGTGAAAAGTATTTTATGATCCGACGGACGTCAAGATTATTCCTTGTTCTAGGGAAGAGATATTCACGAATAAAGCTGCATATGTTGCCATGTGTTGAAACAATTTGGTAATATGAGGTGTCTTTTGATTACAATACTATTATTAACAATATTTTGAATGGAGAGCACAGCTCAATATTATTTCAAACTAAATATCACATTTCATGTATATGAATACTCAATAGAGTTCACGATATGTTATCCTGATATTTTAAAGGTACCATCAATACATTGATTTGTCAAAAATAATAATTCGAAGAGATACATTTTCTATTTGCTCAAGCTATTTGGATATTCATTATTTAAAAAAATATTGGTATTCGGCAAATGGAAAAGTTGTAAATAAATAAGAACACGAAAAAGGATAATTTTACGTTCTATACAAAATATATCATAGTTTAAAATTTTGCATCATGCATAAACGACATTATTTATAGCTAATATTTATGATTTCCAGAAACCTTAAAAGGATTATAATATCCTTTATATATTTTTTTTACTTAATTAAAGTATTAAATAGTTTAATTCATAAAGTATTACAAAACTTTCATTTCATATAACTTAGCCATGTGAGGTTTTATAATGTATCATAATACAAAAAGTAATAATATTTTATAATATTTTAAATGGAAATAAAATAAAGAGACTAATGGAAATTCTGAATACAGTATGGCAGCCAAAAATACAACAATTTTTCTACTTGTTGAATCTCAGTCAATGCTTTGTTTTTCAATATCAACCTACAATTCTTTAACCTCGAAATAAAGATATCCACTTACAGATAAGATTTGTTCTTCACTTCAGATACCTTTTAAATTATTATTCATCATAAAATAAGTGCATTTGGTGATATCAAAAATGAATCCATGGAGACATGGTATAGCAGTACATGTGTAAGTAATACAAACTTGTTTTATATTTAATAATGATATTCTTCCAAGATAAATATATATATACATAACGTTATACACAAATTCGAAAGAATACATATCATATATGTATATATATTTATTATTTATTTCAATGACAGAAAGGCGGATGTATGAATTCTCAAAGGAAATTACAATTTTCTACTCAATAAGTAGCAAGGAGGAAATATCAGTGAATCTTCTCAAATGTTATATAATTACATAAATATATACACATTTATGGTATCTTTTCCAGTTACAAATGCATACCTATTATATATATATATATATATATATATATTAGGGGGGATATAAAAGCTAATATTAAGATATCAAAATTTATCCCCCCGCGAAAGTTGCGTCATAAGAAACTAAATGATCGTAGAAAATGGATTTTGGTTTGACCCCCCCTTACCCCCCCAAATTGCGTTCAAAGGTTTTGTTATAAATAAAACTTTTTTGTTATTAATTATTTTGAAAAATTTAGTTAAAAAAATTTAGTTATGATCAATTTATGACTATGTAATTTTTGCAAATTTTTGTCAAATAATACTTAGTGCCAATAAATGAACATAAGTGCTGACGCACCAACCATTTTTTAAATAACGGCTCCTACTGTGGTTCTTTTATAGTTTCAAGATGGAAAAAGAAAAAGATTTTTTAAGTTATTTTTTAAATACGTTTGCTTTTCACATCTTAATTTTCATACAGTAACTCCCTCACATGGTTGAGAATATAAATCTATGACTTTTTTTCTTTTTTTTTTCTTGGTCCGATGGCAAACTTTATCCAGTACATTTTTAAATATTAAAATTCAACAATAAAGGGCAATGGGGATTAATAAAATATTTAACTAAAAATGTGG
This sequence comes from Caligus rogercresseyi, assembly GCA_013387185.1. Classification (NCBI taxonomy): domain Eukaryota; kingdom Metazoa; phylum Arthropoda; class Copepoda; order Siphonostomatoida; family Caligidae; genus Caligus; species Caligus rogercresseyi. The sequence goes on from CP045901.1 coordinate 18,078,358, forward strand.
GTGGGCATACAATGTATAAAGAAGTACATTAAGAATATTATTACATATATTAAAAGCCAATTGACATCGCATAGAAACTTGTAATAGTTAAAACAATTAATCAATTTCATAATTTCTTTTATATACATTTTGATAATGGAGATAATACCCCGGAGCTTTGTATCATTGGCGGATCTTTTTGCGTATATAATTTGCTGTGTCTTTGCTATCGTTGCATTAACTTTGAGTTCCTCCTTTCCCGCGAAGTAGGCTAAAAGTCCACTTTGTCTGTCACGGCTCCGAAGCTATTGAGCAATATACTACGTATTGATGAATACGTTTCCTTCAGTCTGGAACAGTCCCAGAAGATGTGGTCCGTTGTTTCCTTTTCTTTTTTGCAGAAGATACACATGCTTCTCTGATCGTTGAATAACTTTGATCGTACCTCCAGTGTTCCAGACAGCAAGCGATATTTAACCACTTTTCGGAAGAAGAAGTCTTTCGATTGTGTTTTTTTAATCTCCTACTTTCTTGTGTATTGTTATTTTTCTAAACTGTATGGATTTGTAGCTTATAAATAAACCTATTAACCAAAAAAAAGCTGACCTACCAGAAGAATTCGACTATCCTACACAAATATAGTTAATTTGATCTAAATTATTCAAGTCAATTTTAGGCCATCTTTGAAAAAAGTTATTTATATATTAGGTCACATACTCATAGAGTGTCATGAATAGGTAATATATTTTATGTAATGAAGTGCGTGTGGTTATGTTATATATCTTTAAATCAACTCTTCAATATTGGGGAACTGTTTTTAGAATGTTAGGATATTCTATTAAAGGCGGATGAGACGTACATTATGTTAAAAATAATGTTGTAAAATTGAAATGAGGAAGGGAAGCAACAAAAAAAAGAAAAATTGTATACATCCTCTGGGAAAAGACTTTATATTTCTGAAATTTAAATAAATATTCTTCAAGGATTCTCCTAAGCATTGATTTTTTAGGGGAAAAAAGAAGAAGGATCCTTCTGATTACTTGAGATGACGGAACATGTAAGTGTTACATTTATTGGTCACACAAGGGATAATTTTAATGAAACAAACGGATGGGTCCTTCATTTTTTTTGTACTGTGTTAGCGTGGATGACGTCATAAGCCCAAAGATATAACGAGTCGCTCCTCCAATCATAATTGCTCTAAGGTCTTCGATTCGCATTTAAGAGTTATTTGTCAGTCTCTTTGCAATTAATGATTTCATGTTGAGCAGTGTCAATTCAACAGCCTTTTGATGAGGAGAGATCTTCTTCCTTCTTCTTCTGAATGCTCCAAAAAGAATTGTGGCTCTAATCACGTTGGAAATTTAAGTCCATACTACCACAAAAGTTTAGATGAGTAAAGTGTTAGATCGTCTTCAGTAGAGGACAATCCACGAAGGCGTGCAATGTATTATTAATAAAAATCTGCAGTTATTGCAAGGATAATAAATTTGATGAGATCTGCTGAGATTTGGAACTGAGCCATGAATTTGGACCTGTCAGCGATTCCACAGGTTGAATTATAAATTATTTTTTCCCATGACGAAGGAAAACTTAGAAGATTTAAAACTTTCCCGCTATTATTCGTAGTTTTGTAATTGTGTTTATTATTATTTTAAACACTTTTGTTTACATATATATTACAAACTGATAGAATTTAGTCCGTAAAAAAGTTAATAAGTGATAAATTTAAACCAAGAAAAGTGGTCAAACACAGCAAATTAAATCATTTCTAGGGTGTAGATTTTTGGTCGTTCTAAAATATTCAAAAGTAGTTGCATTTTAATAAAATCATAAATGGATATTTTAGTTTGAATATTTATTTTCAGATGAACAACGCACTTAAAAAACACAAAAAAATAAACAAACAATGAAAAACACAATATTTACTTTTAAATATAGTTATCCATTAATTGCCGGGGATTACCTAATACCCAACAAGAAATAGAAAGAAAAAAACAACTGTCGATTAGAAAACAAAGAAACATCTTTCTTGTATCTCTCTGGCATCTCTTTTATGAAAGTATCAAATTAATCACAAACCTCTCCCTTTTTCTATTATTAATCAGCTGTTGCTATTATTATTTTTGCGTTATCAATAACATCTTGAGTTTTTCTATTCTTGAGGAGGAACCCGGATATGAAGAAGGGACGAACTCAAGCTGTTTATTATAACGCAAGAACAAAAACAGCTTTTGATTCATTTGTTTAAAAAATGTTTTTAATAATATTAAAAAGGAGCAGGTTTGTTCCTTTTCGAGTCCTGTGGAATAAGTAATCCGGATAAAAAAGTAGAAAACTCTATATCCAAGTTCCTCCTTCAGAATAATTTAACTTAAGCTGTTTAATATAATGCAATAATAATAAACCCAACAGCTTATTACTACTAGATAAAAGGGAGAGGTTTGTGATGAATTTTATACCATAACTAGAGGCATATATACACTCAGAGAGTGCAAACCTCCGCCGTCACGGGGTCCTTATGAGCCTTCCGAGGCGGATTTTTCACGACTGGGGCGGCGTAGAGGGACGGGGGAGGGTTCCCCTCGACGGAAATTCCGAGAGGAAGACGCTCCCGCACCCATTTTACAGCATAGCGACATCTATTGGCAGAGTAGGCTAACTTGAAATATTTATTAGTATTTAGCTCGTTTTGCATCTTAATTCTGCACTCAAAGATGCCAAAATTTAATCACTTGTTACTTTTGACATTTCCAACAACTCCACCAAGTTTCATTCGAATCCGTTCAGTACTTTTTGAGTTATCCTGCTGACAAACCAACAAACAACAACAAACCAACGCCAGTGAAAACAATACCTCCTTCGGCGGAGGTAATAAAAGAGATGTTCTCTATGTTTTCTGATCGACAGCATTTATTTTTCTCTTTCTATGTCATGTCGGTTAAAAAGTAATCCCTTGCCAATTAATTAATAAAATACAAAACATGATTATATATGTATGTATTACTTATAACAATCTATGATGCATTTAATATAAAAAGCAGTACATAATTGACACGCATCATCCATGGCTCCATCCTTGGGGCTCTGGTATAACTCTGAGAGCAATGATAATTCTCTGGCAACAATAAATGAGCTTTTATCATTTTCATCCAATGCCATAAATCATTTACTTAAGCATACAGAAGAGCAATAAAATGGGTCAAATCCAAGCTTTATTTAAGGGGAAGGACAATTTATGATCATCATTAAAAGCCTTCGTCACTCCCAGCGAAACAAAATAGTAGAAGTATAATAATAATAATAATAATAAATGTTATTTTCTTAACCTCATTTGAGAGCTGTTGTTGTTATCCTTTTTCCATCTCCTCATTATATATATTTATTTGATATATATATTTAACGTCTTCTGTGTAATAGAAGGTAGGGAAAAGTAAGCATTACCATCCACTGATATGATTAACGCTCAACTACCTCAGCACGTTCGTCACGTAGTAGCATGATTATCTCTCAATGAAATTTTAGGATTAATTGGATCTCCATTTCTGCTTTTTGTTCTTCTTATACACTTCTTGTCGTTTTATTTATCTTTCTGCAAAGGGGATTTTATCATATTTTGTAGGTATTATTATGTAGTTATCAAACTCCCCAATAAACATATTTATACATACACAGTTGGTTCTATTGTTTTCTTTCTTTTTCTACGCCGTCCGAAAACCGAATAATGATCCATTTATCGCCAGATATGAGCAAATAAGATTCATTATTATTAGATGTTTCTTACTTTTATTAATGTTATTATGTGACTTTGAGAAGCTTAGTCAAAGGATTCGCAATGGTATGTATCTTCTTCTCTATTCATCCCATTCACTCCTCCTGATGTGTGAAGTGCATCCATATATATACAACGCATTTGTGCGCCCTCATTTACACCGGTTCGAAGTTGATTAAAGAACAAAACGGACCAGGCAAGTCTCTTTCAACTTCTGATGTGGTTTACAATCTTTGGCTTCCCCGCCTTCTCCATTCAGATAATGTATCCCAATGCATCAACCCCTGAAATGAGTTTAAATTGCGGGAGCTATTAACATCTTTCTCTCGCTATAACCCGCAGTCAGGCTGAAAGAGCTGTTAGGATCGCAAAGGACTAGCTTCAAAAACCCTTGTCTCTCCTTGGACGAACTTCTCTCGCCCCATGCAGACCCACCCAATGATTTCCTTCTTAATAAAAAAATCGCTCTATAGGCCCAAGGTCCGATATGGGTACCGGGAACAATTGTAAGAGCTATTAGAAATGCCCTGTGGTTTATCCATCAAATTAATCCACACAAATTTTGATTGGAGAGGTGATGTTATGTCCTGAGATCACTCTTAGTGTGCACTCTTACGTCATGGCAACCGTGTCTCGAGTAATAATAACTAACCTCTATGTCATTACCTTCTTACTCTCAATCTAGAATTACTCATTCGTTCCTACCGTGGACTTACTTGGGCAACGACTTTGGGATATTTATATGCTAATACATTAATCTTATTAATGAGGTATCCAAACAAAAATAAATTACGAATGTCAAATACTTGGTTACCTGCATAAACACTTGAGCCATATTTAAATGCAAAAAGTCCCATCATGCCAATACCTATTAACCAAATTGTAAAATGCAGTTTTCAAATTTTCGTACTTTCGTCTGAGATATTATGGGCAGTCTCGGCAATCTCTAAATATCTAGCCTTTTATCAATAAAATATAACAATACATACATTGTACAGATTCTGATTGAAGAGATCTATAAAAATTCCTCCCATCCTCATAAAGAATTCAATTGAAAAATATATATTTTTTATGTATCTATAAACTGCTGGACTGCATGCCTTCTTTCAGCCGGCTAATAAAAGTCAGTTTTATCTCTTAAGAGATAGAAAAATAGGTCAAGATTGGAACTGCTCTTATATTCTTAGTATACGTATATATCCAACGAACATGATTGTACAGGATTGTATAACTTTTCTACTGCCTACTGCGACGTTACTTCCACCATATGCTTTCTGAAATCAACCTAATGTGCCCTAAGTGCGAATAACAAGATGAGGAACCTCTTTATCTGTTTCATGAATGTCTAAAATTCATAATTGAAAAGACACATATTTTATGGCATCAAGAGCCTTTTGTTGGGCATTAAATACCAGCCTTCTGCAGGGTTTTTTCCATGGCAAAGGTATTTATTCTTTTCATATAATACAATAATATAACATAAAATAGATATAAAAGAAGGGGAGATTAGTGTTTGCTAGAAACATAGCCTGTAATACCATAGATGATTTCCTTCATGAGGCTGACGACAGTGTCTCCCTGACCAAGCTTGGATAATTATATTTTGTCCCAGACGTCTCAATGTTTATCGTAATAAGTATAAATACAAAATGTCAGATTAAGCCTACATGGGTAAAAGTTAGCCGCTACGGTTCGGAACGCCCTATCCGCAAAAAAGGAAAATAAGTGTTGGGACTTTAGATATAAGAGGTTCTAAACGAATGAATCCCATTAAATGAGCAAACATCCGACAGGTTATTTGAGCCACTTTCCCCCATAGAAGTAATTAATATAAATATAGCTTTTCATGATCAAACGATAAACAAAAAAAACTAATTTAAACATGGCAAAGGCCAAAGGTGACAACGGATTCTTGGTTTGAAAGTAATGATAACATAGTACATATGCAATGGTATATAAATAAAACGGAGCACGATATCCGTGTGCGTTAAGGCGTGTTCAACTCTCAATGTTGGGGCGCAGGTTCTAATCCCGAGAGGGGAAATTCATTTTTGGTCTACCTCATTGATAAGATCCTAGGTTCGATGGACAAATTTACATGGCATAATGCTTATTTATATCCAGTCGGATACTGCAATTCTATCGAACCATATAGGCAAAAACAAAAGTAGAGCATACGCCATTATAAAGAACACACGTTTCCTTTTTGACAAAATTATAATAAAATAAATTCAATATAGTTTATCATAGACATATAAGAGTATAGACATATCATAAAAATGAACTGTTGGATAATAATAATAATAAACAAGGGAGTGCAATAGCCGTGTGCGTTAAGGCGTATTCAACTCTCAATTTTGGGGGCACAGGTTCGAATCTCGAGAGGGGATGGTCATTTTTGGTCTACCTCATTGATAAGATCCTAGGTTCGATGGACTAATTTACATGCTATAATGCTTATTTATATCCTGTCGGATACTGCAATTCTATCGAACCATATAGGCAAAAATACCAAGAGGGGTTCTAATAATCCTTGTTTAGATATCAAATCTTATATATGCATATCCTTTCCTGATAAGTACTTGAAAAATACTTGACTTAATTTGAAGGACTTGATAGGGTGCTCTTTTCGTAAAAAAAAAAAGCAAATATCAACAATTAAGACCTTGACTCTTATATTATTTTTTTAAAACCTTCCTTGCAGAATCGGGGAAAATCACTTAAAATATTAGTTTAAAAATGTAAGTCGGAATTCTAAATATAAAATTCAATATAATTGTTTAAAATGTGCCATAAAAGTCCTGCTCTTTATCATTCTCCATAAAGATCCAATCGATGGACGGCTCTTCATGGTCATTCGCAGACAGATTAGAGAGATACAATCCAACAAATAGCATTTGTACGACCACACATCAAAAACACACATCCAAGAATGACAAGAAAGTATATATTTGATATTATAATTAAGTTACTTTTTTTGATGATTTATTTATTTATTGTGCAGAATATGTCACATATGACATAAGTTTATGTTTGTTTACACGTGAGTGCTGAATTATTAGAGTACCATAATAGTTATTTTGCCTATCAGGTGAGTTGTATCATTTAGGAGTAGGGTTTAAATTATTCAATCAAAAATAATGTTATTTATCATCATCTTTATTTTGCTCTTAGAATCTTCGTATTTTTATACTTTCATTGTATACTTTGAACCGTCAAGTATATATTAAAAAATCAACTAAAAAATTTGTGAAAAAGGAAATAATATAGCAGCTCTACAACAGTCTTATTCAGGAGGAAAGAAATGAATAAAAAACTACTACTACTTCCTCCTTCCATTGAAGCCACCACCACCAAGACCTCTACACATCTGCATTGTTATTTTAAAATTCCCATTGCAGATATTATTGGTGGTAGACGCTGTAGGTGTAGGGGGAGAAAACACACAATATTTGGCTAAAGTATGCCTTGCTAAGCATAGGTAACGTAGTAGGCATTTACTATCGGCTTGCCATAGATAACAAAGTAGACTCTTACATGCTTGAAAATAATGTAATATTTTATTTCTTGCCACAGATGCTTTTAATTATTTTTCTAAATGCCACTTAGGACCATTTTTTTTTGTTTAAGCCAAAAATATATAATTAGAATGTGTTGTATATATGTAATTTATTATGCTCGGGACTCCCATTTTTAGATGGGATTAGTTGGAAAGTTAAAGCTTAACGCATATATGTGTATGCTTAAACATATATTATCTATGTGTAAATGCTTACAAATTTTATTACGAGACTTTAATTAATTGTTGCAGTTTCATGCACAGATGAGATAAGCAATGCGAAGGAGATATATATATTTGATTAGTTCAATGAATAACAATAGTAATAAGACTCTCTTTTAACATCCTTTTGTGTTTGTTTAACATCTCATATTTAAAGATGAGGGTTTTGAGTACGGCGTATAACTTTATTAAATACATATTATGAAAGAGTTAATGATGTTTCTTACAAAAAAATAAGTTGGAAACACAATTTTTGTAGAAGTATTTATTTTTTATTAGCTTTTGGGTTTGTTTAAGATCCCAAAGTTGTTTTTTTGCCTCTTTGGTTCGATAGAATTTCATCCGAAATTAATATAAATAAGGATTATAGCATTAAAATTAGTCACTCGAACCTAGGATCTTATCAATGAGGTAGCGGACCAAAAATGACCATCCCTTCTCGGGATTAAAACCTGCGCCCCCACACATTGAAAGTTGAACGTGCCTTAACGCACACGGCACAAAGTTTTTTATGAGCATTGAATTGAAATGTGTGAGAACCAATTGTCTCAATTATAAATAACATTTCCTAAATGTATTGACACTACTTTTAAGTATAGCCTATGAGTATGGCCAATATGCATTAAAAATACATTGGGCAATCCTATTTAACTAAGGACTATAGCAGGGTCATACAATGTATTAATACAAAGGTGTGACTATTTTCAACACTTCATCCATGAATAAATATATATATATATACATTGATATTTAAATCAATAATACTTCCTAAAATAGATATAATATATTTATTTCAAATAAAAAGTTATCAATACTTTTACATAATAGTGAACCAAATATATGTTTATCTTTTATATTATCTATAATCTTATTTACACTTTGCAATGGAAACAGAACACGGGCCAAATGGGGGAAGGGGTGAGCAGTTATATAGTTTTTTTTAATAAACTCTCCTTATTTAATGATTGTATAATATTTTAAACCCTATTTTTATTAGTTTGAATATTACCTTCCTATCAATTTTTTTTAATACATTTTTTGTTAATCTGGGAAAGTTGAAATAAAAAACAAAAATACATAAGAATGTAAGAAAAAGATATCTAATAAAAAATGTACAAATAAATGTGCACTTATATTTGAAAGGTGGTTTAGCACCGAATTCATTGAGTACATTTGTTCACATAAGTTGATATAAATCGGATACCAAAATAAAAACGTTTTTGTACATGGTATGAAAATTCAAGCTTCATGTATTGTTTTGAGCATGCACTCAAAACAAGGAAGCATTGCTTTAATAAAACTTGATTATTTGGTCAAAGCATTGCGTATGTTTACTTTTTCTCAACCTTAGTCGCTGTTGATTTATATGAAACCCATTTACCTGAAGGAAATACCTTTTACAAATGTTCAACTCGAGCCCTGATGAGTTCTTCATTAGTATTCCCAATCCATTCCCTGTATCATGTGCTTTGATACTTATACAAACATGTTTTTGGGAGGGAACATTGCCTAGACATAAAAAGAAGTGATTATGTAAAAAAATATCTAGAAGACGAAGAAATAGTATTTTTATTCTCCGACCAAAAAAAATCATTATTTATCTTTTCTGTAAAGATAAAAGAGAACATCTAAAATAACAACAGCAAAAAAACATTATTTGCCATTAAATCCTTGAATATTCAAGGGAGAAATGCATTATTTTTCACGCCTATTTAGTTTATGACAAACTAAATTTTTCCTCGTATAAAAGGTAATAATGGCAGAAAAATATGCACTGCAATTTATTTTAAAATTGACCAAAGTAATTTAAAAAAATTGTTAGTGTCAGAAGAAAAACTCTAGGAAAAAACATCTTTGGAAGAAATGTAATTGGACAAAATAATATTTTAGGAAAAATGTCTCTTAAACAATGATAAAGACAAAAAAAGAAAATAATGAAAGAAGAAAAAATGATCAAAATAACTAGAATAGCAAGGTTTTGAGTCGAATATACCTAGATATTAGCCAAACAATTATGGTTTTTCATGACTCTATGTTGATTAGAGCTATTGTTTGGGTAATATTTAGTTATGTTCCGCACTGGCCTATTCATTTATTTAGACAGTTTTATTTTATTTTATTTTATTTTCATAATGTCTTCCCAGGACATTTTTTCCTATACCGTAAGAGTTAGAAGTGTTTGTCATATCCCTATTTTAAATCAATCATAATACTAATGCCAAAACAACTATGGTTTTCTAGCCACCATACGGTATCCTCATTATAACACGAATATATTATTTACTTTCACCTGTTTTTTTTGAAAAGACAAATATTAAACTTTTAGTAAATCAAATACATATGTATACATATATTATTGCTTGTTCCTCACTTTATATTTACAGATGAAAATGAAACCAGGAACTTCACATATTTGTCTATGGGGCTGTACGATTTCTTTTGGTTATATTATCGTAATTAAACTAACAGCAGTTAAGACAAAGTGTTTTTTTTTTGGTTTGTTTAATGTTATCTTTATAGTTTCCTTTCCAAAAGAAAAAGCTTTTGTAGGGCTTACACGTTTATTATCATAAACCTTGTTTCCATTTAAACTCAATTAGGATGCATCTATTCATAATATGAACATCTAAAACACTCCATATTGATCTTGCAAAAAAAATGTGTTTTGTACTTTGATACTAAATCGACACAAAAATTGACGTCATCAAATATATTTTTAGGAGATGTTTGGTTTTTTTTTACCAGATTTCCATTCAATTTAAATATAAAACAAAAATAAAACACACCAACTTACATATACATGATCCAAACTACGTACAATCAAAGGCCTTTGATGTATTCAAGGAGGTTATGGTTAAGGATAATACTCTAGAACATTCCTTAAACGTGATTGGTTGTATGAAAAAATCGTTAATAATAAAAAGGAGTTGTCAATAAAATAATGTTTCGATGTTAATCATAAAAATAATATTTCTTAAGAACCCTGTTCTCATGGATCCGTGTCATTTAAGGTCCTGGGATTGATTCCTTCACATAACACTTGTTAATATTGATTTAATAAATCACATGATATATATAAATAGTTTAATTGAGCTTAAAAAATATAATTAATTATATTTGAATAGTAATTTCTAAAGATAGAAAAATATTAATAAATTAGACTTTAATAAAGTACATGGTTTGTCATCTACATTATTGCCCAGTGTACCCTGAAGGAATTCATCAATATCTTTCTCCAACCCTTCTAATCATTAGGCATATAAAAGAAAGCTGAAGAAAAACTCTGCACGAACTAAAACTAATTTCTTCTTGACAATATAGAAGAAATTAAGTCATCAGAATATATTACATTATGCAATTGGCCTAGAGTAAACTTCTTCTATTCAAATATTTAATTTCTATTGAATGACTTAGACTATTTATATTCTTTATACTTTCATAACTAATTAGTTAAAAGATGTTTGTTCTTTCGTGGAAAAAAATAATAATAAGAGCTTCTTGTTGATTGTATGAGATCATATATATTTGTGATTAGACGTATCAGATTATATATATAATAGTAGGAGGCATATCCCTTTCAATCCTATTTTCTTCATGATATATTATATATATTCATATTTATGGCATAATAGAAAATTACCTCGTTAAGATATGTGTTTATGTGTTATGGAAAGTTAATTATCTTTTTTTTCTTTCATCAAATCCTTATTAACATGAAGTAATTGTGTTTAAAAATACATAAATAGACATTGTAGTCTAAATTATCTTTCCGTTTGTGTAAGGCAAGTAAATACATTCAACAATTTTATTTTTATAGCGGTATGAGAAATATAGGTTTTTTGTGTTTAACATTGCCTATCAATTCAATCGTAAAGGACACTCCAAAATATCAAGCCATGTTGTTGTTTTTATTTAGACTTTTTTGAGATTCTTGTGTAAAATTTATTATAGGTCTTTCAATGGTTTGCCGGTTTGCAAAGGATCATAAAGCAAGAGAAGATAAAGCTTAGAATTATCATATTGGTTCATGATATATTATGTTAGGTTTTTATGTGTTTTGACTTGTACAGAAAATAGGTTTTTCAATGCTATAATACCTAATTATGTATATACACACGGATGCAATTGTATCGAATCAAATAGTTAAAAAAATTGACCGTCAAGTTGAATAAGAGCAAGATACAAATACGGGCTAAGGACTTAAAATTGTAACTGATTGATATTAAACGCTTCAAAAAAATTAAATATCATTGACAGGCTCACATCTCAATGGGGGGGGGGGGGGGGGGCTTGAGATGTGAGCTTTATACAAATATCTCTCCCGTAGAGTTTACAAAAAAAGGGACAATATCTAAAAAGAGTAGATATCGTATCCAAAAGGGCAATTAGAGAAATACATCTTAAATCATAAATGAGGCTTTGAACATCCACTTTATGTTTCTGCTTTTCAAAGCAATCATCTTATTTTTTTAAGGGCATTTTTTTTATTTAAATATTTATTACAATACATTTTTTTCAATACATCTAATTACAATGACTTTTGATATGTTTTAGAAGAAAGGTATAATAATAATGAGGGTGGGGTTCTTAAAAGATTGATAGAAAAACAGGTAAATTCATAAAAGATAACAATAATAAAATCAAAAGCCAGCAAAGCTGTATCAACTCTTAAAAATAATTATCAATGTGACGTCGTGTTTTGTATATAAAATTTAAAGAAAACCGCCTTGGTTTGTTGACTACGTTGTTGCAGATCTAAGAGTCCTATGCTTTGTACCACGTATCTTCGTATCCCTGCTGGAATGCATCTTCCGTGACCCTGCATGCATAAAGGAGCCCTTGCACCGAGGAGATTAAATGCTCCATATGGAAAGCCTTCCCATAGCGAGGTGAGGTAGAAATTAGCCAATCAGACGGGTCCAATGTTGTTCCATATGCTTTTACTATATTAAGGGCATTTTAATGAAGTGTCTATATTAAGAAAAAAATGTTTCACTCAAAGTTTTCCAAGGACTCCCTTAAAATAAACCTTCAAAATAACTATGTTCAACCATGGAAGGAGATAATACTTTGGATGTTATCTCATAATCACAAAAAAATATTTTTGCTGAGTGATATAGTTATCCTTTTTCTACGTCTTAAAGTCTGAGTGAAGATCCATTCATCGTCAGGTAAGATGAACATCACATAAATATTCTTCTTTCCATGAGTATGAGCAGTTGCTTTAAAAAATCATATTTAATAGGTGGAATAGAAGAAGTCCATCAACGTGGATCGAAGCCCATGAAAAAGGAGCCAATTTATGGATGATGATATGTCTATCTCTGTTCATACCTCCCTTTTTCTTTCTGCCAATCACGTTCCCCAAAAAGGTCCTTGTATGTTATTATTAATTATGGAATTCATTATTAGCTTTCTATTTAAAGTACTTCAGACACCATAGAAAATATATATTAATATCCTTGAAACTTGTAATAAAGAATTATATATGCTTATAAAAACTGCCAAAAAAATCATTAATGAATTAATAATTCTTCTACTATTTTATTTTGTCAAAAAGCTGTAGACAAGGATGTCCTGTAGCCCCGCTTCTTTTTGTTTCGGCTATCCATGAGCTAACTAGGTTTTTGACAAGTAAATACTAGGGTTTGGAATCTCTTTCGGTGGTCGAAGACATCTCATAGACCTCTATGCAGATGATATCACGTTAATGGTGGAAGCCAACTCGGAAGTGCAGCTCGCAAAAAGGATTGATATTTTACTGTCCTTCTTCAAAAAATACGAGGGCAAATCTGGCCTTGGAATTAATAGAAGCAAAACTTTATACTTCCGGTAGGGAAGTGGTTCCGCATGCTAACTGTAAAATACAAGACGTCAGGATTGCCAATTCTGTCAATATTCTCGGCATAGAGTGGACAAGATTGGTGTATCAGAACGTAACTGGACCCTGTTGAATACTAAAATTTATGGTCAAACAAAATTTTGGCGCAGTCTTTCTCTGCAAAAAAGAATCGATCTCTACAACTCTAGGGTGGTTCCCCTAGTTTATACAAGGCAACCTCCATTCCTAGTCTAGCTGAGCTAGCCTTAGAAGAAGAAGAGAGGTGGCTGAAATCTCTCTTTCACAAATCGTATATCTCCGCCATAAAACGCCCAAAAAATATATCGGCGGTGGTCTGTGCCTCCTTCAGTCTATTGTTCCGAAATATTATCGAAAGGTAATACAAGAATGGGTGGTATCACACTCGTGATTGGAGAAGATATTATACCACGTCAGAATTATTGAACTGGATACATTTGGGCACGCTTTTAACCAATCTGGAATTGGAATTAATTCACCTTTTTTAGCTTCCATGCAAAGACTTATGTGAAGATGGAGCCCGAATTTCATTCGGATACTACTGTGGACATTTTATATCAGACAAGAACAAGAAGCCTTTTGTCAGTAGATTTGGTGATCTTTCAGCTCTTGAGATGTTTGCCCTTCATCACAACGTCTTTACGATACATGATTTTAAGTCAGAATCGGTCTTTAATGTCAATAGGTTCTATTTTCCTCTTTCTCGTAGTGTTAAGCATTGTTGTCCTCCCTTGCCCTGGTTTTTAAAATTTAAGGCACCCTCTGGTGGTGTAAGCCAAGCTATATCTATAGCAGAGTCTTTTATCAAGATGCTAGGCTTGCCTCTTCCTGGGAGAAAAGGATTCTCCACTCTACGCAGGGCATGTAGACGGGCTAAAATTACTGCCCAATTTCAAATTTCAGGACATTAATAAAATTTTTTACCCCTGCAACAATTGTGGTTGCTTATACAACAATATCTTACACGCATTCGTTGACTGCCCTGCGCTATCATTGGTGAAGCATTTTTTAAAACTTAATTTATCTGAAAATAAAATAATTTCCCCTAATATTCTAAAGGCCTATATTCTATTTGGGCCATACAAAGTGAAAAAAAGTTCCCCCTCTAGTCATAAAGCTCTAACGCAGCAGTAAGCAACATCAAATCATAATGCTAAGCAACTAACGGCAAACTCTTATGTGGAAGCTGAGGACCTGAGAGCGATCATCCTTGGTGCAGCGGCTCGTTACGAGGCGCTCGAGTTAAAATTCCTGACCCTGGTTCTCCTTCTTGAAAATGGGCGGGAGATATTATACGATTTGTGCCATCTCGCTCAGGAGTATACCTGAAAGCTTTGAAGAGGATTTTAAGACGTCATCGGGATTTTTTAAAGAATAAATAAACGCTGTTTCGTCCATGTATATAAGGTTATAATCTCTTGACAGTAAATATGTTCTACAATGTTCATTCATGTTTTTATTTTAACGCAACTGTCAAGAGTATTTTTTATTATTTATTTATAGTTGTCTCTATTTTAGTGTAGTTATTTTTTACACTGTTTTATAATTTTGATAGCCAAATAAAAATTTATAACCGTTAAAAAAAAAAAAAAAAAAATTCTTCTAAGTTTTGTTAGATCCAAATATATATCATAATCGTAGACCTGTTTGCTATATTATATACTGTTTTTAATATTATTTCCCAACACTCCTTATATTCCTTGAATATATGTTGAAGGGTGCAAGGGAAGATGAATGCATGTAATATAATGAAATGCAAAAACAAATATACCGAAATATGACGAAAAATTGCAAATTGATTTTATGATTTTTATATAAGTTCCCGATAGAGATTTCGATTGTTGAAACTGCTGTTATTAACGAGGATGATTTTCACCGGGACAAAGGAGGAAGAAAGATGTTGATGTAAATATTTATCTAATTTGATTACAGATCAAAGCTTCAAATATCTAACGTGAAACCCGCAAAACTGGATAGAATGTGTCCAAATTTTTCGTTATCATGCTAACTTTTTTGGGTTTTTTATAAAAGGGAGAATACAGAATAAATAATGATATAATATATCTATATCGTCTTCTTCATCTTTAAAAATAATACATTCCTGTTTCTTTTCATAGAAATAAAAACATTTACACCTCATTGCCTTTTATCGACTTATCGATTATATCATTTTGTTTTGAGAATCGATCAAACTATTGCTGAAGGTCCATAACAAACTAATCATAACTACTCATAATGTAAGGTTTTGTGGTCTACATCCTCCCTTTATTTGATCCCCATTTGCTTGTCCCACGATAAATAAAAATATACTTTTTAGCCTCGTTCCTCGACAGAAAATAACTCACGTATTCTCTGAAAACCCTCTCTTTATTTATATCGTTCTGGTCATATGTTCTTGAAATATTAGGGCCTACCATTAGGGCATGACCATGAAAAAATTAGAGTTTCATCGAATTCATAATGAAATTCCAAATTAGGTAATTTATCGCCTACGGCTACAAATACGTCGTGCTGACAGTGCTGACTTCTTCATACCCTCAAACGTCTCATTCTGGAGGGCATGCTTGAACTTCAGAAAAGTAATGGGTTGCAGAGGTTCAGATCTAGCGAGGACGGGAGTTAATCCATATGAAGAGGCATTGCCTTCAGGTGAATCTTTTGATCTTTGGTGCTGTAGAAGCGTTCCTCGTTCATCTTTAAATGCTTGATCATGGTCGGCTGTGGTTCCAGAGATAGCGCTGGACTCACATCAGTTTGAAAGTAAGACACATCAAAATAATCGTCGTCATCTTTGTCGTCAGCTTCATACGTAGGGTTTTAGATCACCGTGGGCCTCCCCTCCACTCATTCCATGTAAAACAAGGATTCGCCATATATGGAAATCTCCGTGGTCCCGGCCCATATTCAAGAGGTCCTGACAGCACTTTTTTTTTTTTTTATTCAATATATATTTCAATACAATTTTTCAAATACATCCAATTACAATGACTTGTGATATGTTAAAAAAGGTATAATACAAATGAGGGTGGGTATTAAAAGATTGATAGGGAAACAGGTAAATTCATTATTAAAAGATAACAATAATAAAACCAAAAGCCTGCAAAGCTGTATCAACTCTTAAAAATAATTATTTATGTGACATCGTGTTTTGTATATACTTTTTAAAGAAAACCGCCTTGTTTGTTGACTATGTTGTTGCAGATCTAAGAGTTTCTATGCTTTGGACCACGTATTTTCGTATCCCTGCTGGAATGCATCTTCCGTTGACCCTGCATGCGTAGAGGAGCCCTTGCACCGAGGAGATTATATGCTCTATATGGAAGGCCTTCCCATATCGAGGTGAGGTAGAAATTAGCCAATCAGACGGTTCCAGTGTTGTTCCATAAGCTCTTACTATTTCTTCTTCCACGGCACGGATAACTGGGAGGATTTTCTGACAAAAGTAAAAGAAGTGAAAGGATGTCTCCTTCACTTCTTTACACCAATGACAGACCTGATCTTCTGGGTTCGCCCTGGATTTACTCAAGAAGAGCGAGGAAGTGGCTAGCCGGTACCTCAGCCATTTTTGTCTTGAGTCGGTGTATGTATTTCGCATAATAATTATTGGATCTAAAAATGACATTTCTTTTTCACATCCTAGGTTTTCTCTTCGTCTTTTTACTATCGCAGATGGGCCTGGACTTCGCGTGTCTATAAGGGATCTCCGAATGGCTTGGTTTGTTAGAGCACCAATAGCTATATAAAATGGAATGGGCGGACCTACAATGTTTATTCCAAACGATAAAGGTTTGCAATATCTCTTAACTCGTAAGAATAGGATATAGTTTTTAAGAACCTTTTCATCTTGAATGAATTGACCTATTGAAGTCGCTTGACATTCTTCTAAAAATTCCGAGGCACTATCAAAACGACTGTTTTTATTTAATGGCTCATTTACGCCAAGGAGAGGAAGGATCTTATCCATGACTGATTCCCATGACCTACTCATTTTCTTCCAATGAGAGCCACACCGCTTAAGAGTTTTTAAAAGCTCTGAGGGGCCCATAAAAATTCTGTCGCAAAAGTGCCGTCCTATAACATCATGGAATTTGTTTTTGATTCTCTCTGCCCAAAAATCATTGCTTAAAAGAAATCGCCTCAACCATGATAAATTCAATGACTTCCACATTAATTCGATACTTAGGGATCCAAGACCCCAAGAGCAGACACTTGAGTTGAGTCTCTTTCTCGAAATATATGGTCTAGAGCTTCCCCATATGAGGCTATCCCTAAGTTTATATATTTCTTCGCAAAAGTTTCCTGAGAATGGGATGTGCTTTAATATATGGAAAATTTCTGGGAAGATGTTGCGGTTCCAAGCAGTAAGTTTCTCGTATCGCGAAAGGGGAGTGTTTCTATAAAATAAGACTTTTTTCCTCAGTGACTCCAAGATTTTGTTTTTATTTATTTTATCGGATTCATTCGCTGAAGTAGAAACACTCACTCCAAGCAAATCTGTTGAGTTAACATAGGCCAAGTCATTTGATATTTCTCTTAACGAGTCTTCACAATTTGTAATGATTTGACTTTTCTTTGTATTTATAATCAGTCCAGAACGATATTTAAAATCCTCAATGATGTCAAGAGCTTTTTTAATGAACTTTTTAATTTACTTACAGAACCGGACATACAGAGTGTAAGATCGTCGGCGAACATAGAGGATTTGAGAGTCGTACTGCCCGTGGTTATGCCCTGAATTTCCCCATCTGAAGACAAGCGTTCCAAGAGTCCGTTGACGGCAATGATGAAGAGAGTCGGCGATAAAAGGTCCCCTTGTCTCGCTCCTCTATGGAGATGAAACGTTTCCTGCCCTCCCGGAAGTTGGATTCTTGAGGAAGCATTACGGAGTATGGACGATATCATTTTAACGAAGTTGTCGGAGAAGCCATATCCATAGAGTTGCTCTAATATAAACTTGTGTGAAAGTGTATCGAAGGCCTTTTCGAAATCTACCATCAGTGTTGCATAATTTACACGATGGGCCATGCAGTGATCAATGGCATCCTGAATGGACCTAGGACAGTCTTCGATGTGACGTCCATGCATAAAGCCCTTTTGGTTAGGGGATATAATCTTAGGAAGGAATCTCTTTATTCTCTGGTTCATTATTCCAGTAAGTATTTTCAATGAAGTATTCAAAAGAGAGATTGGTCGGTAATCTTTCATGTCTTCACCCTTTTTTCTTTTTTTAAGGACTAGAGCTACAAGTCCAGAGCTTATGAAATCCGGAACAAATCCTCTTTTAAAGACATCGGAATAAACTCTCTCAAGGATCGGCGTCAAGGAATCAGCGAAACATTGATAGAATTCAAAAGGCAATCCGGACGGACCAGGAGTTTTAAATTTCTTTTTATAGCCTTTGATGAAAGTATAAATTTCATTTTGTGTGATGGGAGAGTCGTATTGTATTTCTTTGCCCATAAATTCCTCCGAAAGAGAACCATTGTTATTTTCATAAGTCAGTAGCGGTTTCCATTTTTTAACATCCTTGGTGAGTCTCCAGGAATAACAAAACTCACATACGTATTTTTCTGAACAACTGTTGCAGTTATATAATTTAGAATAAAAGCTCCGGGCCTCCTTTAAAATTACGCGTTGATCATTTGTTATTTCTCCAGAAGGAAGTTTTAGCTGGGTTAGTTTTTTCCTACTATCAGACCTTTCAAGGTGCTTGAAAGAACTTTTGCCTTTCACATTAAGATTGATCAGGTTCCTTTTTAATCGTACCATTGCTCCTCTATTTTCATATTCTAGGAGGTTTTCTAGTTCCTTGTTTGTTTCTAGGCAGGAATCCTTGTAATTGTTAATTTTACATTTGATAATGCTCCTCTCCTCAGCTTCTTTTTTTCCTTCTTTTATAAAAATATACTTGGCATATGTTTCAATTTTTCTCAGGGCGTCCCACGATGAAATAAGTCCCTTTTTCATTGATTCTTCAATTTTTTTAATCATTAAAAGTATATCCTTACAACACTCCTGCGATTCCAAGTGAGTAACATTTAGTTTCCATTCAGATCTTAAGGGTTTTGAAGGGAGACGAAAATATGCATAAACGGGATGGTGATCGGAAATATAGCATGGCAGAACTTTGAAGTCTTGAAGTAGATTGGAAACTCTATATGAGGAGAAAATATAGTCAAGGCGACTAAATATATTTCTCTTGGCTTTGGTTTTAGTGTGGAAGGTCATTTTTGGTGCAATGCCGTGAATGGTCAACCCTAAGTCAGACAGGTTCCAGCTTTTAATTACATCCTCCAGGTCCGTTGCATTTATTTTATTGTTTGATCCTTTATATCCTTGAGCATCCCTACTTGGGTCTCGAGTGATATTAAGGTCTCCCACTATTAGACGTTCATTTTCCTGAGGGGGAGGGTGTACTTTAAAAATATTTGAAAACCAATCCTTGGCGTTAAAATTTATCCCGTATATGGCATATAAAGTTGTTCGTTTGTTTAAGAATAAAAGATTTACAACTATAAAATTACCATCAGGGTCTGAGGCAACTAGAACAGGCTCTAATGACTTCTTTATTAAAACGATGACACCTCTGGAGGGATGAGTAAAATATTTGGCTGCGTGGGATATAAAAACATTATGTGACGGAGGGAGAAGATGGGAGAGACTTGAGATGTCTTCAACTCGGGTGTCAACGAGGATAAGAACATCGGGTAAATTATAACTTTTTAAATAGCCAAACACTTTTCTGGCACGAATCCCCGATGCAATGGAGTTTACATTATAAGTAATGATCGAGGTCATTTTTTGTCTCTAAAAAACCGTGAATTAATGGAAGGTTTCTTTGTGGGGTCTATTTATTATTATTTTTAGTTGCTCTCGTTCTTCGAGCAGAGGGGGCTGGGCTATTCCGCCTAGCCATTAGAGTGTCGAAAGCGGAGTGCTGAATATTGTTATCGTCAGGGCAATTTAGGGGATGAAAGTTGCGTACACTTTTGGGATCCTGAGTAACAGAAGATTCAGAATCTGCATTCCCTATGGGGGATATTATTTTTGATGTTGGTGTGGTAGTACTTTTGCATGGAGAGTTAGTATGGGAGTTTGATTGAGATTTTAAATGTTTAGAGGAAGGTTTTGGATCAGTAGAATTTAAAGAATCTGAGTCTTCTCGAGAACGAGGTCTCTTATTTTTGTTTCCATCAATTTCATCTAGTCCGGTTTGGGAAGACAAAGGTTCCGAGGAGAGTTCATTATTAATTTTGTCGGATGTTTTGTGAGGTCTTCTTCGGAGACTCTCCCGAACATTTCAGGGCTTCAAGCCGGAATTTTTTGGTTGAATTTATTTCAAGAGCTTCTTTAAGGCCCCTTATATCCACTACAAAAGATTTTTGCGTGGTTTTTTTGGTGTAGTTCAATGGTAGCGGCAAATTTTTGAACTTCTCAACTACATCTATGGGCTTTTTAAGCCCTATTAGAGCTCTACCTGGGCCCATTTCTGAGCTAAGATGAGAGAGGTCATATGCTGGGATTCCCAGCTTTTGGATAGCTATTTCTGCTAGATAAAAATCAAGGAAACCTCCGTCCTCTGGAATCGAGTTGTCTTCATTTGCTATTTGGAGCTTCAAAAACCTCCATTTAATATTGTCTTCATTAACTTTGTTATGAATGGTATTGTTGTCATCTCTCAAGGGGGTGATGTTTGATGTTTTATTTGTCTCATTATTAAATTGAGTGGATGTTAGATTTTGACTCTTTGGAGTGGCGTTCGGGCTTACCGATGGATTTGATGAGGGTTGGTGGGTGGTTGTATGGATTCCTTTGCCAATTGGCCGAATTCCAATGACCCTTGTTCAGGAGTCGTTCCTTCATTGCTGGGAGGCGAAGGGGACGTTGGGGGAGGTGGATCCTCCTCTGGAGGAGACATGCGTAGGCTTTTCCCAAACACAAAGACTTAAGAAAAGGTTAGCAGTCTCAGCACGGAACTTAAGATCATAAGGATCGAAAAACGAACAATTATTTTTCCTCTGCCTGAGGCACGTCTTCACAGTACGACAGCAAGAGAAGACCAACACTTCACTCTGACAGCACTTCACTCATTGCCTATTATTGTTGGTTAATGAGAGCTGGAGAGGGACGAGGCAACCACAAGAATGTGTATTTGTCCAATATCTTCTTGTATAATCCTGGTAACGGCTGTATCTGGTAGGAAAACCTTTGCAGAAACCTCACGAGTGTTCATTCGAGGAGGTTTCTGTTCGTTCAGACGTTAAACGATATTCTCCTCTGTCCTTATCTTCCGGACATGTCCAGGGCGTGTCTTATTATCCAGTGCAAAACTCCCACTATTGAAATATTTTCCCCTATTTCGATAGTAGTGAGGCCAAGACAGATATCAGGGAAGACTCAGATGAGGTATGTACGGATCTTGTTGATTGTCTTGCCGAGCTGGTGTCAGATCAAGAAGTAGGAGATAAAATCAGGTATTATCATTTGCAGGCGCCGCGATAGGTGTGACAATATAAATGACGCGATTGTCAACTATTTTTACCGCTTATGTGTGAAGTCACTCAACCTCGGCGAGTAGAAAAATATGTGATCAAAACGATGATGTTGTCTCTTTTTACTCAATACGATAACAAACAGGCCCATTCTTTAAGATACACCTCTATTACTGTATTGCTAAGTAATCTACTTTGATGGGAGCAATTAATAATAATAGCTTTAGAATGTTGCTTTAAATGAATGAAACTTAAAGTGAGTCGAGGAATAAATATTTTCTCTTTGCTTAATGGCCAATCCATATTATTATTATTTATTTGTTAAAGTCCATCCAATCCAAGGGAATATACAATTTTTGCAATTACTTTTCTACATTCGTATCAATAGATGGTATATATACACATTCTACTTGGTTGGCAATGAAACAACTTTTGGAACAAAGTTGTGAGTTTTTTCTACATATGTAGACATATTGTATATACGAAATGAGATCTAGGAGAAGAAGGAAAAAGGGCCAATCATTTGAATAATGTTCTATAAATGAAGCAATTCAATTATATATTATTTTCTTTGGATCAATATATATTTATAGTAGAGGGACCTGTCAATATCAAAATTGAACTGGTATGGTCATGCTTTAAAATAAATGAATTTGCAGTTCATTATTTACTATGCCATTTTCACACGACCTGAAAAACTAATTGAGTTGAAATGCATATAAAATTGTTTGCATTATTTTTTGTAGCCAAACAATTATATTTTCAAATTATAAAATAGTATTGTGGTTAAAAGCTTGTTTCTATTTCATTCATATTTGTACCAGCTAATTATATAGATTATAACTTATGTTTTACTAGTATTAGTGTTATTATTGTTATTTGTGACGGGAAATGGTCTCAAAATGAACACCTCCAAGACACAGCTCCTCATTGGTGATAGTGCCAAGGCTTCTGAGGTCAAAAATGTACCATATCAATAGATCGAGTGGATGTGAGGCCATCCAGGACAATTGAGCTCCTTGGAGTTACGTTTGATGCTGCTTTCTCCACCAGTCCCCATGAGGCCAATGTGGTGCGGTCAGCAAAACAGTGTGCGGCGCTGATTAATCGCCTTTTGCTTTACCTCCCACGCGGAGTATATTTGCGACAATTGGCCAAAGGTCTTATGATGGGTCGAGTCAGCTACACTGCAGCGGTGACTAAGGTACCTTGACTAAAAAACGTCAATTGAAGGCTGCAAGATCGATCCAGGTTTCCATAAACAACGCAGCTAGATCTAACTTGGCGTAAGGGCTAGCAGTCACATGCAGATCGATACTCTGCTCCACAAGGTCGGACTTCATCCCTCAATGGATATCGGTTCGGGCTGTGGCTATGGAACCTGGAAATGATTTTCAAGCCGGGATGGTAGCAATGGCGATCGAAATCCAGTAGGCAAGTTCTTATTCGGTGCCCAAAGTGGTGTCAGATCTACTCTTTCTCGGACTGCCGGCCTCATCCGATCTTCTCTCCCTAAGTCAGTGGGCACATTCGTCGCCAGTGCTGCAGCTATTTGGAATAGTAGCCCTACACTTCGCAACGCCAAAACCATGAAGAAAGCATTTATAGTTACCAAGTCTATGGAAGAATGTGCCCCTATATAATCTATAGCAGACGATAGTGTTTAAAAAAATTAAGGTTGTTTTTCTTTCTTCAAAAAACCTTTTGCTTTTAACTATATATTTATATGTTAGAATTTGTTTCAATTTATATAGTTTTATATACATTTACATTATATTACTTATTTTTAAATTCCTGGCATCCCAGACTAGCCGAAGTGTTATAATGTTTCTTGGGAAAATATAAACGATTACACACACTTCTTGTCTATTTAAAATTAGATCACTTTTACAATAATATAAACTTCAAAGATCAATCAGACCACAATGCGACCTAAACTAAACTTGCAAACCTGACTTCCTGTTCAGACTTAGCTATGTGTGCTAGCCTGCATGGAAGGAAAAAGATTAAAGACTGGTGTAATATCAAAGTTACAACATGAGATGAATTATTTACATATTATTTCAATTATTATTCTATTTAATTAGTAAAATATATTACATCTCAGATACAACCTTGGAGAATATAGAATGCCGAAGACATTTTTGGAGGCGTGGAATATCAAAGACAGAAAGAACTTAAGGGAGAGTGAGACTTTATTATTTTATCTTGAAATAAAGAGAATTATTTGACAATATTTAATGGAAAATATATATTAGACAACTGAAGTCTCACTTTATTTTTAGTTTTCGTTCGCTGTCTTTCCCACAACAGTGGAGAGCTAACAAATGTCCAGATATTTAGCAGTATCATACGCTTTTTCAATATTTTCTACGATAACAACGTAAATGTAGTTTAAGACATTATCAGTTTGTCAATGAAGATTCCATGGGTTTCGTAGATCCAGTGAACTTACGCCGGCGAATTAATAAGTTTACCCTGATGGCGCGCAGGGAGCCCGAAAGTTCTTCGACAACTGTCCGCCAATATCAAAGCTACCAAAGACAAGTTATAAGCCAATGTTATTTCTATATTCTTTTTTATTTCTTTTGTTATTGTGTTTCCTTTAATCTGTTGTAATGTAAAGGGTTTTTATTCTAATGAATGTTTATTTAACTGTTGTTTGACTTATGTTTATAGTTTTTATTTTAAAGTATAATGTTTATTTATGTTTTTATATATAATTACTATAAGCAAATAAAGCTTTATATACATACAGGGGTGTGCAGGCGAATCTAAACTAACTTTGAGTACTTGTATCTCAGAAACCAGTTAGGGTAGAAGCTTAAAAATGTATGAACTGGTTAGTATATCCTATGAGCTTTGTTTAATAAAAAAAAGATTGAAAATGCCCCAGGACGGCCATTATTGTGGCGCTCCGTTGCAGCCGTGCGCCCAAGGAGATCATCGACGTCTTCAAATTCCCCAATGTTACTGTTTACAGCATTGCCAAGTCCTTCAAGGAGTCGGAGGACATCGAGGAAGGATTCTTAACACCGTAAAGAAAGACTCCAGACCGAATTTGGTGCAAAACTGGTGCTTAGAGAATCTCGACATGTTCTGATCAAAGGAGTTCTGGCCCCCCAGCAGCCCTGACCTCAACCCTGCGACTACTACTTGTGGGGCGTCCTTGAAAGGGACATTAACAAGCGTGCTCACAACACTGTGGACTCCTTGAAAGCTGCCATCATCCAGGCAGTGGCCAACTTGTCCAGGGAATAGGTGGTTCATGCCGTTGGGAGGTTCAGGCACCGTGTGGAGGCTGTTATTGTGAAAGGAGGAAGTTGGATTGAATGAACATTAAGAGAAAAGTCATTTAAATTTTGTGATATGAAAAAAGTCAAATAAAAGGTCTTGTTCTTGGATATGAGTATCTTGTTTCTGTGCTAAAAAAAGTCTAGATTCGCCTGCACACCCCTGTATATATTATAGTATTAAAATAATGGCCCATATATAATTTAAAAATTGTATAATAATTGAATATAAATTTAATTTAAATCAAGTATAGAATGTGTTCATTGAGCTCTGTTCATTATTCCGCCAAGGGACGACAATTTACTTATTGGCTGCCCCATCAATCACAATTAATAAAATATTTTTAAATAACTCCGTCGCCTTTATTGAACGGAATCCATTCCGTTTAGCAAATCTAATTTATGATGGACCTGTCACATGAGTCGTCTTTTTATTTTCCTCTCTCTCTCTTGTTGTTTGCAAATAACCCTCAAGCCAAGTTTATTTAAAAGGATTTATATATTTGTGAGTGCTTTAATGGTTAAAGGGATCAAAATAACTTTAAAAAAGATGTCAATTGCTGAATAAATATGCTCAAAAATTCATATTGAAACTTTGAATGACGTTCTTTTATTTTCGTTATTGCTGATGAATGACAATGAGTTTTTTGTATGTAAAATGATGTATGGAAGGATGGAGTTGAGAGGGATATGACATTTTTGCTTCTCATGATGAGTGTTTGCCTACTAAATAAGTTTTATTTTGGTAGTTGACAAAGCATTAAGTCGTTTAAGGAAAAACATGCAACTTTTCTATATTTATTACTCCCTTTTAGCAGGGGGTCCTGTAGTACTAGTGTACTACGGTTCGAACCCCGTCCTAACACACAGACCATGATTATATAATCTTTAAGGACTTAGACACTTTATTCGCAGAATATTGTGTTTTTTGAAACGTACGAGGCTGTTTCGGATAAATATGCGGGAAAAAATAATCATAAAATATAATTTCAACTATAACGAAAATAACTTTAGAAGATTGATACAATATTTTGCAAGATATAAACTGATTCGCATCATTATCTGAAACAACCTCGTACTTTATTCTTTGCTACAATGATTTGATTGATCTATGTGGGATATAATAATGGGATAAATTATTGAGCTTATAGTCCACAAAACCTTTCATCTAAGTGAATAACTTTTTTGCATGATTGATCATAGAAAACGGAAATATATTCACCAAAAAATGGTTTCTTATATACCTTTATATGTTTATTTTTTTATAATAAATTTGTTAAATTATATTTTAAATTATATAATAAGTAAAACGTTGGTGACATAAGAGAGGTTGTTTTTTACTGATTCCTTACCTCCAATAAATGATAGGTTTGATTGATTTATGTTTTTTCATTTATCCCAGAATACACATACGAGTATTGAAGTCACTCAATCGAACCTAGGACACTCTTTTCAATAAGGTTGATCAGTGTGAGCGATTTCAATATTTATGGAGCGATCTCAATGTCTGAAAGATTTCAAAGTTTTTTGGGTCTCCCACTGTCATGGAAGACAAGAATAATGAAATCAAGTGGTAGTATTGCTGATGATGCAAAATTCAATTACAGATTTCAGGACAAATCCTTCAATTTCCGCTTCCTTGCAATCTGAATTGTGGGTTCTTATTAAAGAATACATTTTCCATGTATTCGTAGATTGTCCTATTCTTAAGGGGGTTGAGCATTTCTTAAAACTTAACATTTGTGAAAATGAAGACCATTCCTCAAATGTTTTAAAAGCCTATATTCTTTTGGGTAGTATCTTAATCTTAAGCAGATATCTCCCTTCAGATACAGAACAATTGAATCCGCATACAAGATATCAAATCTCTAATTTCACACAAAAAAAAAAAAAAACTAACAAGTATATTTTAGAAAAAGACAAAGGACCTATCCTCCTCATCGGCGTTGCTGCTGCCCACCACTCTGCATTTGAGGTCAAAATTCCTAATTTTGGAGCGTCAACATGAAAATGGGCGGAGATCTCATAAATTTTATCATAAGGGTTCGAACTTCTAGGGCATGACATTAAGATGATTTTAAATCATCGTTTTGAATTGTATACAAACAAGTTTTATCAATTTGTGTTGTATATATATACATAGTTTTAATTCTATTCGTAATGTGGCAGCCCTTCATCAATCAGGAACCTTTTTTGGTTTTCTAAGATCAATCAGCAAATAGGTTTCTCGTAATACTTTACCCAGAAAAAAAGCAAGAAATGTTCGTTCCGGAGTCCAAGAAGCATCCCACATATGTACTGTCGTCAGAGAAACCTTGTGTCTACAGGCAAACCTCTCTTACACCGCACAAACATTTTTGTCGCAATTGCGGATCAGCTTTAAAAGTGGAATGAGGCGACTTGATTATATGCTGAAGCTGAACATCTACTCCGTGAAGTTTCTCACCTCCGCAAGGTTATCAATTTCAAGGAATACCAAACTTTACCCTATAGAAACATGCCTTCAGAATCCCAATGACATTATCACCGCACTACTTAAATTATATATTGCAGCATTGAAGGTCATGAATATCAACTCTTCATTATAGTACTGTTTTTGACACTATGGACTCTGGAAAGTACAAATAGATGAGTGTCAAGATGTTTCCGCGGCATCACGAAAGGCTCAGCTTCATTGACTTCACTTCTGTCATACTGAAAATGGATTTTATTTCCGAAACAATAAACGCTTACTTGTAAAATTATTAAGATTTTTCCTTTATTATTAAATAAAATATAGAATATAATAAAGTAATTGATAACTCTTTGAAATTAAAGTCTACTATATTTTCGTACCGTTATGTCTGTACCCTTACAGGGTTTTTTTAAAATGTGGGTGATTTTTTCTATTATATAACAGTCCTTTTCATCCCCACTTATCTATTAATATAATCAAGTTTCAAATAAAATAAGAAACTTGGTTGAATGTAAAAAATAAATATCATCATGTCGTTTTAAATTTAATTTTTCTTCTGAAGTATAGGTACTCCTTTGTATGAACGACAATGAATAAAAATAATTGTCTGAAGAATATTTGAATATTTCATAGCATTTTTTCTTCTACATTTATTAAAAATATTTACGACATGTTGCATATATCAGTTTGGCTAATTACTATTTCTTTTATTTTAAAAAAGCAAAGTAAATATTTTTATTAAATTCTATTACTAACACTCGGGTATAAAATTCTTATCGGAATTATTACACAAACCAGAAAATATGTCATAAATAAATACTATCGGAATTGTTATTCGTACTTAAAATAGCTGATAAATTAATACCGGACTCTTACGCGTCAATAAAGCATGTGACAGACTCGGATCAGGACTCGTGCTTTATATAGACTCGAGAAATTGGATTGAGTCTGCATCCTCCTTTTCTATTAAAAAAATATATCCTCTAGATATTCCAACCCAAGCTCATGTAATGCTTGTTGAACTTATCTTATTGGAACTTAAGGCAAACATATACTTGTTTATGGTATTTTGCTTCTTCTAAATAGGACTCCTTATATTTAAATTTGTATATTTATACGAGGAAATAATGCTTTGGAGAAAATACATGTTATTTATATTATATCAAAAGTCCATTATTTACTATTTATATTTATTTTACACTGTCGCTCATTCTAAGGCTTTTATTAGAATTTCCAGCAATAATTTTATTTTTTTCTTTCTTCATATAACGCATTTTCTTTTCGACAATAGAAATGAAGCATGTAATTGCAAAAAGTTTTAATCATTAATTCCACTACTTCTGGATGACAATCTGGAATATAGTGAAGGTCCAGATCGTTCATAATAGAATTTGATATAACCTCTATTATTCCATAATTTTAAAGTTAATTCATTGTATGATTGAAATTTATAATTTGCTCTTTCAAATAAAGCAATGGAAACTCAGAGCAATAAAATAATGTGTCTTTAGTAAAAGACTTTTCTTTAGACAATTGATTGAGAGAAGGACATGATCAATTTTGCTGTAAAAATCTAAGCCTTGATGGCAAGATGCCCTACGAGGTAAAGTTGTCCGAATGCAGTATGCTCCAAGGTGAACTAACATGTTTTTTCAGTAAAGGTGAGATCTTGCAAGTCCAATTGAAGAGTTCGTTGATATTGAAGGTAATCGGGTCGGAGTTGATGCTGCAAAATCTCCTACATCTGTCAAAATAAGGAATCGTCCGTTTGGTTGCTTTCGATGTCCTTTCCGGATATAATTGGGATAATGTACATATTTATGAGCATTTCTGAATTATTTTACATTAGGAGTTGGATTTTTAGATCTGATAGAGGAAAATCAATTTTGAGTGAATCTGCTGCATAAAAGAAATTTTAAAAATATTTGCACAAATACTTTTCCTGTGACATTACGAGGGAAGTTGTGCTTCAGATGATTTCTATTTTTAGCTGAAATAGGATTTATTGTTGAATAACATATTATTGCATTTCTAATTCTATTCGTAATGTGGACAGCCCTTCATTAATCACGAAACCTTTTTAATATCTCTAGGATCAATCATCAAAATAGGTTTTTCGTAATACTTTACCCATAATAAAAACAACAAATGATCGTTCCGGAGTCGAATCACTTTGCTTTTAGACATAAGTTTTCTCCGATTGCAGTATGTGGGATACTTCCAATGTGTTTTTGGACTCTGGAATGACCATTTGATGATTATATTGTTAGTAAAGTATTACGAGAAGCTTATTTGTTGATTCATCCCAGGGCCAGAAATACAAAAACACAAAGGTTTCATGATTGATGAAGGGCTGCCCACATTATTAATATAATTATAAATGCAATAATATTGTTATTCAACATATAAATCCTATTTCTGCTAAAAATATTGACAAAATCATTAAAATAATGCAAGTTATAGCAAACTCAACTCAATTAACATCTTTTAACATTAAAATATATCCCCTTTGATTTATACAAATAACATTAAATTTGCTATTAATCCAAACACCTATTAAATTAAAATATGAAATTTGTTTGTATCGGGTTTTTTTTCAGCTTTATGTTATGACCAGAGATGTACAAAAAGAGTGAATAAACTTAACCAAATGTTACAATTTTTTATACATGCAACAAAGTCAGCGATATTGAAGATCCACCAAGGAAATGTTTTATTGTTATATTTATTTATTCGCTAAACATCATAATACTTGCAATGTCATTGAAGAATCATCATCCTAATGCTTCTTCAAAACATTGCAAAGATTTATTCAATATTTTTGTAATCTCTGGTATGACTCATCAGTCATGCGTCCAGACTCTCCTACTCTAAGGCACTGGATTGTACTAACAATTTATAACTAATAATTGTTTCATCTCTTCACCTGGTCAAGGATAACTCAAACAAAAAATATATATATTTGCTCACATCATGAAGTTGCTCTCACAATTGCCTATAAACCTATAACTAGCCCACCAGAACTTATTCTTCGTTATCCTTAACAGCCCTTTGCTCTTCCCTGCCATTACTTCCCTCCAATTTTTCAATTTACTTCTTCTCTCTATTTCAGCAAACATTTGCTCAGGAAATGTTTCTTATTTTGAGCAAACAGAGGAGAGCAGTCATCTATTGAGTCAATCAAGGGATAAGTAAAGCCGGTCAATACTTTGAGACGCAGAAAAGGAAGAGCTTTTTATGATAATATAATGATATAATATTATGTGATGTATTATCGTAAGATGACGCTTGAGGAAAAAGAAGAGAAAACAAAAAACATATTTTTCTATTTCCAGCTATTTTTACTTCATAAGCAATAAGCACATAGATATTATTTCTAAAAAATTATCTCTTATCAACAACTGACAAAAAGAATCACAACAATGTTTAATCATGGTTTTGCTATGTTTAATTATGTTTTTACGCATTAACATCATTTTATATACATTCACTATTTTTGTGCTTGTATATTTGTTATGAACTGTGGAATAAAAAATCACAACAACAAACTATCAAAAAGTGCTTTTATTTTCATATTACCTCTTTGAATAATGACAAAAAGAGTTTCAGAAAATGCGCAGCTTGCCCCTAAAATTGAGGAACATTTTATTAGCCGTAGATGATGGGCAACTATTGGTAGTTGTAGCATGTCAACCGGTTCTTATCTGACTTCTTCTTAATGTCAGCCAAAGAAAAGAAAAAAAATTAATTCCTCTATATTGTATTGCTCATAAAATAATTTAGCTAAGGATACAAACTATTGTATCCAGATTTATTTTTGAAAGGATTTTTTAGGATGATTAAATGTTCGAAAGCGCATTTCTAGCTACTTAATCGAAAAGTTGTAATAATATAAATGTAGAGTATCCTCATACAATAGCAAACGCTTGTTTTTTTGTACTTTGTAAAAATATGCCCATGCTTCATTTTAAGAAAACATATCAAATATATACTTCTAACCCATGAAACCAACATCTGAAGAAAAAAATATATATATAAACTATTTGTGGCAGTTAAAGTGAGAAATTTAAGTTTATTTATTTTAAATCAGTATTTCCTAGTTGCACATTCAGGAAGCATCCTCCCAGTTTCATCGATCTTTTTTCTTTAAAAAAAGTTTTTATACGGAAAATCTTTTATCTCTATATAAAAAAGAAGAATTTTAAATTTATTTGAAGGAGAACATTTGAACATATTGAAGAATCTACTAAAAAGGCCAAAATAATATCTGACCAAAGAACAAAGATTTTAAATTATTCTTTTTTCAAGATCAAAATTTGAATCTTTGGAAACAGTCAGGTTGTGAGGCCGTAGAAAGTATTTATAATTATTTATATTTTTGTGCTGTATAAAAATACTTTTTAAACTGAAAAAATATATATATCGTATATTAGTTGTTATGTTGAAAAACTTTAAAATATAGATTTCTTTTAGATTTCTTTACTTTTGTTTAACTTTGTTTATAGAAAATCAATAAAGAAAAAAACAGAAGGGAGCTCGATAGCTGTGCGTGCTAAGGCGTGTTCAACTCTCAATGTTGGGGACAGGTTCGAATCCGAGAGGGGATGGTCAATTTTGGTCTACCTCATTAATAAGATCCTAGGTTCGATAGACTAATTTTAATGCTATAATGCTTATTTATATCCTGTTGGATGCAATTCTATCGAACCAATTAGGCAAAAAAAATAAAAAATAATAAAAATAAAGATCCTTTTAACACTATAGGTATTTTTTAATACGATCCACCACTCTAGTTCAAAATAGCAAGACAAAAGTAATACAATTTAAATAATTGGTTGGGCAAACTAAATTGATCTGATCCTAGGTTCGATAGACTAATTTTAAACTATAATGCTTATTTGTATCCGATAGGATGCAATTCTATCGAACCAAATATACAAAAAAACAGATTTCACATATTTAGGACCTTAAATCTCCATTGAATCGAAGATTTCATTTAAATCAACGAATATGTGTATAATGAATAGGATCTATCCAATCTATATAAAATAAAAGGTATGATTTTTTAAATAATAGTAAAACGACATAAATCTTATTATTGTTTGTGAAGTATTAACAATATTTTTAGTTATAAACTGTCTTAAACATCACTTTTTAACAGTAAATTTGAACTATAATGTTCATTTAGTGTTTTACGCAAACGTTAAAGAGTTTTATTTATTTATTTGTTTTTTATTAAGTGTATTTTTATAATACATTATATTAATGTGACAAATATGAAATAAAAATTTTGACCGAATAAAAAATAGTTTTAGTAAAATATTTTTGATGACGTATGTGGTAAGAATAACATGCTCGACGCAATATGGACACGCCTTGATTTTCAATATACCTTGGAGCTACCACCATTGTGTAACATCAAGAACGTAAGTGCCTTAGTGTAAGTGATTTACTATTATAATAATAATAATTCAATGTATATATCTTTGTCTAATCAAATGAACCATGTACGCGGAGTAACATATAATTATAAGGTTTCTCTTGTTTCATTTATGGCGTGCGTATCATCACGTACTTATCTTGATTGATTTTTCCTTTCATTGAAAGGCTGAAAAACTAAATATATATGTATCTACTTACAAGTATCTTATAATAATAATATTATGCAATGCATTCTAAAATAACTTTAAAGAGTATTTTCAAAAGATGAAAACCAAGTAACATTGAGATGGATTAATTCCACAAATGATAAGTATTATATATATCCATGTGGATAGGTAGCGAACAAGCAATCGTATTTGTAAATTAAAAAAGGAAAGTCATTTCTAAGTTACTTTAATTTCATCCTTTGTATAAGTATGTTATTTGAGCCGAATTAATTATAAAATGTTTATACAACAGGATTATAGTTTATAGTTTACGACAAAAAATATATGTACATCAATTAAACATAAAAAAGCACAAATATACTTGATAGATATATGTATATATATATATTTTATTTATATATATTTTTATTGTATATATATATATATTATATATATATGTGTGTGTGTGAGTTTGTTATAAATCAACATTGAATCAATAATACAAGTTATAAATATATCAAAACCATTTCAATTTAATCAAAGAAAACACGCAGATAGAGAATTAAAGTTATAAATAACGTATTGATGATCCGAATACCGACGTATTTGTTATGAGAAGGCAGATAACACAAAGAAGGGAAGCGATTTTTCATTTTCTTTTATCATGAACATGAAGAGTGACGTCATCACACTCTCATGGAATATATTTAAATATAATATATCTCATGTTCTCTATCGTTCAGTGTCTCATCTGTCTTTCTCAGAGTTGGAGACCATAAGAAATATGACTTTTGTCAGTGATTAATACTTTGCATTCGCACTTTATATTGCCTACTAGGTTTATTTACGCTTTAAGGACATGATAAACAATATACTAGTATATCATTATATCTATATATATAAAGATCAACCGAGAGAAAATACTACGATTTGTTTTATAAAAAGTTCCATCGCCCCCAGTCATACCTAATTGCAGAGCTGCGACTACCGAATTTCAATCGGTAATCGATACTACCGACGGCAGATTTAAAATACCGAACCGATTATACAATATTCGGTAGAAAACTACCAAATACCGTACCGGTTGTCAATCGAAGATGCCACAGAGCAGATGCATAAATAATTTATCTCTCTTTCTATCCTTATCGTACCGAATATTGATCGATACTGTAGATATATAATAAAATCTACCAAATACCGATATCGACCGGTAGAAGGTATATACTGAATACCGAACCTGCGGTAGATTTTTCTACCGAATCTACCTAATTGTATATAATCGACAAAAATTATTATTTATAAAAGAAAAAATAAACTAAATATTGTAAATAAACCCAAGGTTTTAAAAATACAAATTGATGTAAGGATAGCATATTGAGTGGATGTTGAGTTCGCGGGTTCGCCTTCCTATAGAGGAAGGTCAATTTGTGTCGTCCTTCTTGATCTTAGGTTTGATAGACTCATTTTAGCGCAATAATGCGGTTTCATATCCAGTCGGATGCAATCGAGCCAAAAGAAACCATTTTTAAATTGCATATTTTTGTAATACATCTTTACAAGCTTTCCACTTTTTGTTTTTGATACTGAGTGATGAATAATGGATTTCAAGGGTAATAGTGTGATGTGTATACAAAATGATTTTCATTAGTTCTTTACTAATCTCCTTAATGCATGTGAATGGCATAAAAATATATATGTCTCCTCTGATGTAGAATTGTTTGAAGATTATAAATTATTACTATTATTAATTAAGAATATTCACGAAAATGTTTGTAAATGAAGGGGGATTAAGATTTACTTTGGCATTTTTCACAATTTGCAGATTATTTATAGTTATTATTATTATTGTTTTTTTAGGCCTGCAAAAATTAATTAGATGGTTTTTTTTACTCTTTCTCTCTTGACGTTGATGGGCAATGGTTGATTCACATACAGGGTATAAAATGGATGGCGATAAGGATTATAATGACATCTTAATTAAATCAATAAAAAAGCTGTCACGAGACCTGTAGTGGATAGTTTTTTATTCCCCGCAAGATGGAGCTAATGTAATTCTCTCTTATCAGGAGGACATTAAAACCTATCCATTAACATTGTTTTAATTATATGTGTATATCAACAATGAATGAATAGGCCATGTTGATCAAGACACTAGTCCCGTTCATAGAGATATAAAAACATAGAGGACTTATTGGATTATTCATAGACATACGTTTTTGTGTCCAATATAAACAAGTCTTTCTATCTCTATGATCAATTTACAATGACGTAGTATAATAGAGATAAAACGATACAGAGAGCTTATTCCCTTCATCTGTTTTTTTGTGTCCAATATAAACAAAGTAATTTGTCATCGTAAGCTGATCATAGAGATAGAATCTATCTCTATGATCATTGATCACCTTACGATGACGTAGTACATACTTTATTTATATTGGACACACAGAATACAGCTGAACGATGTTTCTCTGCTATTGAAGGGAATCAGCTCTCTATATCTTTATATCTCTATGCGTAGTACAAATTACTTTGTTTAGTTTGGGCAATGGAGACAGCTGAACGATGTTTTCGGCTATTGATGGTAATAAGCTCTCTATATCTTTATATGTCTATGAACCAACCCCAGAAATTGAAGCATATCCCGATTTGTTTCAACGTTGATGTGTAGTTTTTAGCCATGTTTTTTTAATATGGTGTTTTCTTACGTATTTACACTTTTTTAACTCTTATTTGATAACGATTAGCGTTCAAAAGGATGTGATTTCTGCATTCTATAAATCTAATAAAATATAACAGCCAAATAAACTTACTGAAACAATAAATATTTTATTGTTACATTTTTTTAATTATTTATTGTCCCCTTGCATATAAGTATCTGTAATCATGTATTATAATCGGGAAAACAATAAACAGGCGTATACAGAATATGGGATAGGCAGAGCATTTATAATGCCTGGGACCACTTACACTTTGTCCACTCTCTCTCTGTCAAAACAAAATGTATCATTGCAATTACAATATTTAGCTACAAATAAAAAATATTCAAATTTTAAAACCATATATTCTAAAAATTATTTCTTGCAGTTTTATTGTTAAGGTCCTTGGTAGTTCCCACCTCACTAGAACTTGATCCGGCATGAAATGCATTTTTCCATTAAAATTAGAGAATTCAAAGTCAGGGACTCCTGAACGATGCTGTGCTCTGCTGACAAAAAACTTTTTTACAATATTATATAGACGAATAATATTGCAGAGAAACTCTACAGAGCTTCTCTCAAAGTTAAATGGATGTAATTTCATTTTAAAGTACTATAAAAATGTCATATTATTACTTTAAAAAATGGCATTTACTTTCTTATAATCCTTTGTAATTTTTTTTGTAGAAGTTATTCTTTCAATGAATAAACAACTTTAATAAATATAATGATTTTGTTTTGTTCATTAGATTGTTGTATTAATTCATCAAGGAGATGAAAATGTTAAAAGTTGAACTTAGTTTAACATAAACCATATTTTTATCCTCTTAATTCTTGAGATTGTTTCAATCTTATTATTTCCATCAAACCAGATACCTTGTAATTGAAAAGGAGTACTCTGATTATATTTATTTTTCATGTGTATTGCCTTGGATATTTCCTGATTGGAAATAGTACATAGATATTTCTAAATAGGTTATCCTCAACTACGTTTGTGCAAGCTACATCCCCGAGTATCTATATCAGCAAAAAGATGTCCGTGGAATTCCAATATACAAATAAAGATGCTTTGACTCTTGCTTTCTTAAAATTATAAGGCTTTATTTTCATTGTAATAGGAGATACTAAGTAAAAAGGGCAGTAGAACTGTGTATAAAATAATACATAAATAAACATTATATTTTAAAATTAGACTACCTACCAAAAGACCTAGCTACAATAAGGGCATATCAAAGCGTTAAAACAGTTTCACAATATACCTATATACTAAATTATGTTGACATGTTATAAGATATATAATATCAAATAACATTTAAACAAAAATAATTATAATTTAAAACTTTTGGTTGTGATAGTAAAAATACTGTTTCACAATTTTCTTTAGATGGCTACAATATCTGTGGGAGTTCATCCAACTGAAATTCATCAAGTCGATGGTGTAGTTCCATGAAGACCCGCTTTGCTCTTTTTATTTCTTCTTCTTGTGTGCAATCAGAACGATGGAGGTCGTTGATATTTCATAAATATATTCTTTTTAATATCCTACATTCTTTAAATTGATAATATACTACAAAAGCACTTAAGTAAGCTGCAATTCATGTAGAAGCACTTATAAAAAGTATACAATAATTATTATACCTATATACAACTATAGAAAGACTTATATGATAGAGTTGAGAGCGGGGATTTTTTTTCAAAATATAAAATACCGAATGGGAGGGTCCACAACATTTTTCTGGCTCATTTACTTCTCCTTAATCAGACTGACTGATCTTTATAGACCTCATTATTCTGTATTTATTGTCCTTTGTATATCCCCGCCTTACCTATATTGTAAATTATAGAGCTCTGTCATATAAATCTTGTACGCCAAGAATTTTTAAACCCGTCTTCATCATGAATAAAAAGAGGCCCTGTAAAAAAATGTTTATAGAATGTACTTTAAAGATTATTGTTAATACTTTAGAAGAGTTTCTAGTTACATATGAATATATATATATATATATATATATTATATATATATATATATATATATATATATATATTATATATATATATATATATTATATATATAGATATATTTATCATATAGATCAATTATTTAACTATCATTAATTTTTATGTACTCGAATATACATTTCCAATATATATGAATATATATATATCTATATATATATATAGTATATATATATCTATATATATATATATATATCTATATATATATATATATATATATATATATATATATATATATATATAATATATATCAGGAAATGACCGGGACACTTTTTTTCAAAGGGCCAACACCTGGCCGGACTTTAATATTTTCGTTCATTCGTCAGCCTGT
The DNA here is from genome assembly GCA_013387185.1 of Caligus rogercresseyi. Taxonomy (NCBI): domain Eukaryota; kingdom Metazoa; phylum Arthropoda; class Copepoda; order Siphonostomatoida; family Caligidae; genus Caligus; species Caligus rogercresseyi. The sequence goes on from CP045901.1 coordinate 18,116,621, forward strand.
AAGTGATGAAAATAATTTTTAAAATTTAAAAAATATTTAGAAATTATTTTCTAAAGAAATCGTCACTTTTTTGGGGAATTTTCTTTTCTTAAAAAAACGTCGTCATTTTTTTGAACTTTTTTCTAAATAAATTGTTGTTATTTTTTGGATTTTTTTCTTTCAAAATGACGAATGAACGAAATATACTGAAGTCCCGGCCCATTTTTGGGCCGGCGAAAAAGGTTTCCCGGTCGTTTCCTGATATATATATATATATATATTTAGGGGGTATTATAGAAACCTAATATTAAGATAAAATTTATATCGTACTGTTACTGTGAGTTACTGTATTAAAATTAAGATTTGAAAAGCAACGTATTTAAAAAATAACTTAAAACATCAACATGAGTACCCTCTTTTTCTTTTTCCTTCTTGAAACTATAAAAGAACCCTAGTAGGGCCGTTATTTAAAAATTGGTTGGTGCGTCAGCACTTATGCTCATTTATGGGCTCTAAATATTGTTTGACGAAATTTGTAAATAACAAAAAAGTCATTAATTGTTCATAACTAAATTTTGTAAAACTAATTTTCCCAAAATAAGTAATATCAAAAAAGTTTTGCTTCATAACGAAACCTTTGAACGCAATTTGGGGGGGTGGGCAAACCAAAATCCATTTTCTACGATCATTAGTTTCTTATGACGCACTTTCGCGGGGGATAAATTTTGATATCTTTATATTATGTTTCTATAATACCCCCTAATATATATATATATCTATATATATATGATATATATATATTCTCATATCCTAGAAAGTTATAGTGAGGACAAAAATTGAAGTTAAAATCGATTGCTCATTATAGATATAATGTAGTAATCTATTTAACATTAATTGTTGGAAATAATTAAAAAAGATATAGACTAAGTTTGTTTGGATTTTCTAATGACCTATGTTATAATGATTTTGTTTTTTTTGAGATGTCAAATATCTTTATACACTAATTCTTCATAGGTATCCTTTTTTATTTGGCACATAGCAAGCTCATTTGGTTCTTTTCCGGTAATGTTTTGATAATTCTCCATTATCCTCCAATATTGACTTGTATAATATACTTGTTTATCGAATACATTTGTCTGCTGGTCAAAAAGAGGTAAAAATATTCTCTGGCAATTAAATATCTAGGTATAAAACAGTAAAGGGGATCCTTTTTATTGATCTATTTATGTTGATCCATGGTTTTACTTGCACTTCAATTAACACTACAAACATAAAATCCATTTAACAAAGAGTAAATAATCAATAGCTTAAATAAGAAATTAAAAGCGACATATAAAATATTATAAAGTCAAAACATCGGAGGCTGTATTAATTTAATTGTTGTCTGATATTTTTCTAACTATTTTAGAAGTACTTCATGAGCTCTTTATGAGACTTTCTTTGCAATCCTAAAAAAGCAGATTGTGTCTTTAATATGACAAAGTTGTAGTTTTTACAAATGTTAGTACAATTTTTTTTTAATAATGGGAGTGTATATTTTATAAATTTGAGTATAACTTTTTGGTGAATGGGAGTGTATCTTTTATAAATTTGAGTATAACTTTTTGTGAATGGGAGTATAAATTTATATTAATGTTTAAATTATTTAGTTTAAACCTGCTTTTTATGAAGTTGTACACAAACGAACTAGATATATATGTATTTATAAATTCTCATTGAATTACAGTGATAAAATGTAAGAGATAGCTAGCGTTTGAACGGCCACTTATATCTAAACGCTGGCTAAGTGTTTCACTAATTTCCAATATGTATAGAAGAGGACTTTACCCATAAGAGTTAATTCTCATTACCAATTCAATAAATAGAGAGCATACAAAAAATAGATAACATATAAACTTATGTTTACAGGGTATTCAACTAAAATTCCATTCAGAGGACCGGATGGAAAATACCCTAAAGCAAAGGTCCGAACATCCTAATGCCTTTTTTTTTTTTTTTGTACACCAGTCAACAATTTTATTTTCATTTAATCTACTACACGACAATAACAACAAAACTTTCAAAAATCAAACTTTATAATAAATTTTTAACTAAACATTAACATTTTAACTGTAGGGGGCAAAATTTTAGGGGGGCTCTTAAGATATTTAAAAAAAAATTGTATTTAAAAAAACCATTATTATAGATACAATATACAAAGGACAGCAATTATGTCAATAGTTTTTTCATTGTTTTATCAACTATTTCTTTAAAATTTTGGGTATGGGGATCCTTTCTGTTCTCAATTTGTAAAAGAACTGGGTCTTTGCCATGATAAAATTAACCTCTTCCTGATGCAGACCGGTATAAAAGAAACAAGCTTGTACGCCGCAATTGTAAACCTAAAAACTTGTTAAAATATATTGAAGATAGTTTAAGACCTCCCTATCTCTGTACACTCTAAAGGAAATGTTTAGATGTCTCCAAACAGTTCTTGCAAAATAAACAATATCTTTCCTCCTCCGTCCGTCTTTCCATAGATACTGCCCAGGTAAGGTAACCTAATGCCTTAGTTTCATCATGATATTAGAGTCAAAAATACATCATTATCCTAGTAGTTAATTCAGTGAAAGGCCGTGATTGATTAGGTGGGATCATATGGACTTTCCTCAAATACAATTGGTCAATAAGCCGTAATAACTTGAACATATCAAAGTCAGCTAAAATTTCAGATCAAACAATTATATTCCTTAATGACTATATGGTTATAGATCTGATTTCGTATAGGAAGGCAGGTGGGTTTGGACTCGGACCGCGGTTTGACATTTAGGGATCCCAGATATAAAAATATACACAAATCAGCTCAACAAAGGAGTCGGGCACACAGCGACGTAGGGCTAGGAAAAGGCTTTGTCTATTAACGTGATTGATTGAAAGAAAAGAAGGGGGAAGTATAAAAGAACATTTGCATGATACGATATGTATCACACCACTCGTAGCTGTTGAGGAGTGAGCATCAGTAATTTAGGGAGAAGAATATCACCAGATTAATCACAAAACTGTCTCTTCTCATGGACCTTGATCCACGTCATTTACGAATCCTTAGAATGGATTAACTGAATATAACATTGCTCATATTCAGTATTAAAAAATAAGTATATGTATTTCATCATATCTGTCGATAAATGGATCTTCACTCGGACTATCAAACATAGAAAAATAAATAAAGCAGTTTTACCAACTGAAAAATCATATTTTTGTGACTTTACAAGAACAACTTTTTTCTTATTCATAACTACATTTTTTAACTGCAAAGGATAGTGCTTCTGAACCGACTTCATCCTTGGAGAATCGACATAGGAGAACGAAGAAAGAAACCATACTAATATATTGTGAGTATTAATATCAAAGACTTATTGTGCACAGTATCAGATTGAAAAAGGTTATAGGTATATGGAGCATGTTTGTATAGAATTTCAACAAAAAAACTCTTCGTGCAACAACTACATAACGTGTTGCATTCTTTTGTGTTTCTGTGAGCATCTTAAAAGATTTAATTCTTGGCTCTATTGTTTGTCATAATTACATTGGAAGTAAATAAAAAGGCCTTCATTGAATAATGAAAGTTAAAATGCTATATTAATATGTATTAAGAGCTTTTTTAAAAGAAAATCTTTTTAAGGTAGTGTTTTTTATATTTTTTAATCAATAATGAGCTCTTTAGTATTTAAATCATTGCTTTCTAAAGTGTTCCTACAATGAATAAGTCAGTGCTTTGTGAGAAAACCATATGTTGAGCTATTGTTTTTGTATATTTTAATTATAAATTTTATATACTTGTGTTTTAAAAAGTCAATTGACTATTTATTAGAGATCTATAACTTCATGATGTTTCGAGATCTACTAGACTCAAATATTTTGTTTTGCCTCTTTGTCATAAAAATCTTATCACTATTAACCAAACTTCTTTCGAAAGCATTTTAATGTAACAAAGGGATTCCTTTCATACATAGAGATCAAAATAAATTCCAACGACTCGTTCTGAAGAATAAGTAACATGGGAAGTTAAGTTTTTTAATATAACTTTGCTCCTCACAGCGCAGCACTTTTTCCTAATATTCATTTATTCTCTTGGTTTTATGCAATCCCTTTTTACGGCAAGGTAATTCATTATTTGTTGTCTGTACGTGAAAGCTGTGTTGAAATTTGTTTTTAAAACAAATGTCCTATTTGGGTTTTTAATATGTTTATTACTTTTTCATTCTAACAATCAATAATGTAACTAATGTGCCCCATGGCAAATATACTCGATTACACACACACTTTAATCTATATATCTTTTTATTGACAGTCCTCAAGAAATGCCAAACCATTGTGTAAATACATATTTAGATATTATAATCTACAATTAATACAATGGCAGAAGAACAAACTAAAATATCATAAGCAGACAATTATAACATTATCTTAAGAAGACAAATAAATAATATGTTAACAAAAATCGAAGCATAAAATTATTTAAAACATATATACAATCCACAATTAAAATAAGAAATTAAACAATCACAAGAAATGTTTATAAACTTTCTTAACAGTTTTGAGGTGATGTTTATAGATTGACGGAAAATATTTAATTTCTTCCGAAGCCACGGTTCAGTTGTCTCCAAAAGCATCTTGAATGTGCGTCGAAAAAGCAGCTAAAATTATTCCATGTAGATCTGTTGGAAACAAAAGTTCGTGTGAGGTTAACTTTTTGCCACCATTGCTTTTAATTCAACATAGCGAACTCGATGGCTTTCGACCTTGCTGATGAAAACTTTCGTCTACCGTTGGATCCAAAGAGATTATAGGACTGCACATATTATTCATGTATTTTTCAAATCCTCTCATATTGAAGGCAAGGCTGTTTTAGAACCAATAGCTCCACAAAAGCGTGGATGGTGTCGTTGTAGATCTTACCACAATCCTTACATGGATCATAATATTTGTTCAGGTCTGCAGAAATTTGTAGTTTTTTCAATGAACTTGGTTCCATCTGAGATATATTTAAAGAGCCCGAAATTATTTTTTCTAACTTTCAGGCAGCTTCAGAAGTCTTATATATTTGAGGCAAATTATATTTGTTTCTTTAATATCAGGATTGTAAGGCCCTTTCATTTTTAGATGCCAAGACTTGAAGAGAACGTGCTTATGAGCAACCCGCTGCAGGGCGAAACGAAATCTTCCGTTTTGAAGAAAAGACCCAAGCTGTGAAGAGTGAAAGATCGCTCTTTGAGGACCCGTTCCTCAAGTTCTTCAGGCTTTCCCAATGATTTGAAAAGTATATTTTATGAAATTATGGCCGTATTATGTCTACGGTCAGGGGGGGACAGAACTCATGTAAACAAAGAGGGATATTTCTAATAATAAAAATCAAAAAAATGTGACGTCATCACTGAGACTATTTGCCTGTATATCTAATAAACCATCTATAAAATTACAATAATAAATAATAATATGGTGGACTAATATTGATGAAGCCACACAACCTCGTACATAATTTCACATAAAATTAAGATTTTTATGACACTGTGTAACTACATTCACATGATTTTCAGCAAAAAAAATGAAATTGGTTTAATAAAATGTTATTTGCTTGAGATTTTCAATTTCAGGCCGAGACTCAGCAAATTTATTAACATCTGAAAAGGTTTGGTTATATATATTTTTCACTAGTCCATAAAAGTAGTAGTCCCTTCTATCAAACAGACAGAAAGATAATGAGAGAAATGAAAAAGAATATAGATATTTTTATGCCATAACAAATCGCTAATGTGACGTCATGTGTGACGTTTCAGTTTTTCTTTTCTAATCAGAGGAATCTAAACATTGCGTTCTGCGCATCTTGTATTATCTATTATCTTTGGTCTAAGGTAAAGTCACCCTCAAACAATGGAACATTCCTCCAAAGAATTATCTGTAAGCATCCCCACACAGCTGAAAGATTTGAAGTTACAGAATTAGCTAACTTTGAGCCAAATAAAAGCCACTATAATATTTCCTGGTGAGTAACGGATCTTCTCCACTCAAAAAAAGGACGACTAAATATATCATTTGTTATTTTATTGTAAATATTGAGATCTATAATAGCTAATTGGAAATGCCCCACCGAGGCATTCTTTTTTCCTTTTAATAGCAGGGCCTAGCTAGAACGAAAAAGGGAGCTGAGCCATTTTTTCCCCTCTCAGATCACTTTATCGGCTATAAATGGAGACGAAGAGGCTCTATAAAGAACCAGATGGATGACTTTGTAGTTGTATAAATTTATTCTTTTTTTAAGATTAAAATTCCTCCATTGTATCATGTTGTGATTGACTTTAGCATTAATTTCAGTCCAATAAAACTTTCTTCGCTTTTTAGTTGAATCAACGGTAGCTTGTATGTTGTAAGAGATGTCCTGAATCTTTCTATTTTTCAAAAAACCCTTTTGGTGGGGTAGATTTTTTGAAAATCCTTTGCAATTCCTGGGCCAAAGTTCCTGATAAATTATGTATGATTTGTTTAGAATGGATACAGGTCTCCAATGACTGAAGTCAGTTCCATCGCCTTTCGTCGGGACCAATGCAATTTGTCCCCTCCTTTTGTCAAGGCCGTTGAGCATACAACCCTTTGTCTGTCCAGGTCTCGGAAAATGTCCTATTCTCTCGCCAACTATTGACTGGAATCAAGAATGAAAGTAATCCAGGATCTGCATTTTATTAGTGATAACTTTTTTACCATCTATGATTTTCAAAATGGAGCGTGTCGTAGAATGGGTTCCTCTACAAATATCGCGTAATCATTTATTAGGCTCTGGCTCCATGGAAATTTTATCTTCAATTTCAGCCTCCGCCAATGCGGCAGTTCTAAAAGTATTGATGCTGTTGGTTAAAATATTTTGAAAATTAAGAATCTTTTATTAAGGATTCTTTTAATTTTATCTTTCGTTTTTTCCACCTTCGATTCTTTGTTTGTAGATAAAATAGCGCGAAGTAGTAAAATTATTTCAGAAAGACGAATTATAGACAGATAAGAATTGAGAATTTTATTAAAACTATTTTCCAATTTATTTTTCTTGGTTAGAACTTTTCATCATCCAATATCCTGTTTGGAATCTTAAAATCTCTTTTAGGAGCATACAATTTCTAGTTCTAAAATTTTGGGGTTGGACAATGATTTCGGGCGGTAGAGAGCTTTTTTGACATTATTTACGATTGAAGGAGAAACCAATGCAAGGCCCAATTTTGATCTTTGCGCTCCCCTTGACCACGAATAGCATCCAGGGTGATGCTTGTCCGTCATATCGACTAAATTAAAAACCATTATTACTTTTTTTAACTCTACTATTCTGATAAAAATGCTCCGGCTTGTTGAGATCCACATTCAAGTCCCCAATAAAATAAAAGGAACGGTGTTATTAGTAAGACTATTTTTATGGACTGATAAAAAGGTGAGCATTAATTATAAAAAATATAGTACCATTACAGGAAATATGTATTTTGTGCCATTGACTCTCCAGCGAGTATTCGTGAATAAAACTGATATGGATATTCTTCTTGAGATTAAAGTTAAAACTCCTCTGATTTTTCTAGATCCAGTAAAAAAAATGGTAGAATTTCATGGGTAAACAAAACGGGCTATCATTAAGACAAGTGGCTGAGACCAAAGATTTGACATCCTGAAGACATATATATCTGCATTTAAAGATAAGAGATTATTTGATAGGGCATGTCTCCTCCTTCTGTATCTTCCTCTCCTTGTGTGTTAGGGAGATTATTTTCTTGATTCCCAAATAATAAGACATTTTCCCGTTATAAATTATCCACTCATGCAAATATTTTAAATAGGTTTAAAGAGATACAAGGAAGTAAAAATTCGGAATATATTTCAAAGAACATAAAACAAAAGAAAATAATATTATGAGTGAATCAGACGGTTCTTGATCCATTTGTTACATAGGTTAAATTGGATGGGTCGCTGAGGAATCCGAGACTTTATAGCAATCCAGGAGTAAGGGCTCAACCGATATGAATAGCTTTTTCACTCCAATCCCAATAGCATATGGTAAGGCCATTCCAGATGTTTGTCCAGGCCCAAAAGAATCTCCATTTTCTTTGTGCATTCTACATATAAGCTATATAAAACCTTACAGACGACTTCTTTCACCTCGAACTAAAGTTTCCGTGCTGGTGAGATAAGAATGAGTCGTTCGTCAACTCGGAGTATTTATCAAATGCGTCCTTGATGCGATTGGTTGTCAACCTCAGTAAAGGAGCTATCTTATTTATTCATTAAATCGTAAAAGCCATCTACTATAACTAAGTAAAATTAATTTCCGTTGTGATTCTATCCGTGAGCATAGCAAAAAGCCTCAATACCATAAGCTTTAGTCTCTATTCACTATCATAAAAGTTATTCCTTGAAAACTTATATTGCCCCGTTACTTCTCTTGGTTGAATTTGAACTATTGTCAAGAGTATTTGCCCTCTCCAGCTGTAAAAGCCTATTGACGTGGAACACCAAGACGTGGATGACGGTGTGTGGTAAATTAACCTATAGTTTATTACTTAAGGTCTAGCTATATATGAACATCAGCAAAATATTTTTTACATACTAAAATAGAAAATGAAAAACTCCCTTGTAGGTAATTCTAAAACGCTTTTACACTGCCTTTCCCATTTGGTAATGAGACACACAAAAACATCAACTGCGGTAAAAATATTTGCATTTTCGAAATATGCTTTGGAAATAATATTAATATATTGTTGTGTTCCTTTCACTAGGCACTATAACTAAGCATGACGTGAAGACATGCTTTAATGAGATAAGGGAGGTGCGAAAGGAGAAATGCAGAGTCTAATGGATGTAGGGAGAAAAACAAATCAGACACAAATATTGCAGGTTTTTCTTCAGAAGAATAACAATAAAATTATTATTATTTCTGCCAATGCTTCAATAAAAGGCCGTAAGAGTATGAAGCACTATGGCGATCATATAGACGGCAGTGTTGATTGAGTGACTAATGGTAAGGAACTAGGCAAAAATGTGTGACTAAAAGGTCTGGAATCAAAATATGTTTATTGATATATTTTGCCATTATTATAGTTTTGGCGATATTTTATCGTTTTCTACATTTTCTGCGATTATTTCGCTCATTTTCAGCCACGCTGATTTAAAAATGTAGAAAAGAAGGGAACCGTCGACCCTATGTTTTTTTCTTATTCTTTGTATCATTCTTTTCTGAACGATAAATGCGTTCTCCACCTTTTTTCACCGTATTAATGCCTCTCGATAATAAAAAAGGAATTTCATTTGTTATATACTTTTTTCTTCTTTTTTTGTATATTTAGCAGCATCTTTTCCACATTAGTTTTTGTTATTATTATTGCATTATAATAAACAGTTCAACAAAGGAGGCATTGAACTACTTACCATAACAAGTCCAAAGTCAGTCCCGAGGAGAAACGGGTAAAAGTTCCTTTCGTTCATGAGTCCTGTGGAATAAGTGACTCCGAGCACAGGAGGGAACTCCGTATCAAAGTCCTTTTACTTTAAAGCGTTAAAGTAAAATGGCGCATGCAAGGAAAAAGTAAACAAAAAAAAGATTGGCCAAAATTTTGGTAATTTTCTTTAACATTAGATGTCGTTGTCCATGAAATTACGTCACAATCCTATTTAAAACCGGTTTATAGGGATTAAATTTGATGATTGAATATATCAAATCACTACAAGATAAAAACGTCTCCAAATATAAATAATAAAAGGACTTTGTTATTATTTTCAAAGAGCTCTGGCATAAAAGCGCCCCTTACGGACTAAAGAAGAACTAATATTTTGCCCAATTTTTGGGGGAAAAGGAAGAATTATATGTTATGCATGGGCTACTTTACTTTAACGCTTTACTCCAGAAGAACTCAAGCTTTTTATTATAACACAATAATAATAACTGCGCCATCTTTTGGCTTATTTCTTTACTTTACTCTCCCCTTGCTCATAAAAAAAGTTATTAATAATAGAAAAAAAGGTAGAGGTTGGTGATTCATTTGATATAATAATCAAAAAGATGCCAGAGAGAATCAAAAAAGATGTGTATGTTTTCTAATCGACAGCAGTATTTTCTCTTTCTATGTCAGGTCGATTAAAAAGTAATCCTTTGCCAAAAGTTATTTTTGACTTCAGATTTGCCCTAGTCATCAGGCTTTACATCATAGATAAGGATCAAGGTGACTATTACCAGGTGTAACTATAACTGAATCGGGTTATTGATATTGACTAAACATTGCATTGACGTCACTATGGAAAGATAAATAAGAGCTATGAAATGCATGTATATATTGTTTTTAGAATGTCAATAATTTTTTAGATGAACAATTTGTAGGTCTTAATAAGGAAATTAGTTTAAATTTAAAAAAATCCTTATGTTCATATCAAACATTATTTTCCTTCTATAGACTATATTGAACATGTTACTTTTAATCTATTAGTATATATAATTAGTTAAAATGTCAATGAAAAAATTGAAATACCTGATAGAAGATTTACATAATTCAATAACTAGTAACAAATTCTGCAAGAAAATGTTTGCCAGATGAAGAGCAAAATATCAATGGGAACTACACTATTTGCCAATTATTCGTCATGAATCCCTCTACTTATTGGTTTGAGAACAGCCACTCTTTATATTTAAGGGTACGGTTACTTTGATCTCCTACCTGAGCTAGAAACAAAGAGAAACCACACTTCAACACGGCCATCGTGCTAACATTCCTCACAAACCTCTCTATTATTGTACTTATTATAGAAGGATCTAGATCCGCGAGTCCCGTTGAACATATTCATGAGCCGAATCAGTGCTAGGAGCGACCACATGATGAAGGAGCTCCCAAACGTCTCGTCTCCTCCTCCGATCATTGAGGAGGAGGATGAGACGAGACGGGGCAAATATAATGACTGGAATCATGCCACTCGTCCACTCCCATTCGAGAAATTTGATCCCAAACAATGATGAATCAATGTAAACAATAACAATAAAAGAACAAGGCAGGAGCACTCTGGATGACGAATACTTTTTTCCTTCTTCTTCTATAATAAGTACAATAATAGAGAGGTTTGTGAGGAATGTTAGCACGATGGCCGTGTTGAGTGTGGTTTCTCTTTGTTTCTAGCTCAGGTAGGAGATCAAAGTAACCGTACCCATATTTAATACCTTGACACATTCGTCTGAAGGTGGCTATTAATGATGCATAAAAAGGTTTGAATTTCTGTTGAATCTCCAACGGATATTTTTAAAGCATTGGTCGACTCCTACCCAGATTTCTTATTTATTTATACACTTCCTTTATGACGTCACTGGGCTTTAGTTTGAGCCCATACGTAGTCACCTTGTTCTCAACTCTTCTTCCTTGAATGGTTAGTAATGCCTTTTGGTTAAAAAGCATTTCAGGATGTGCAACGTATTTCAATCAAAGAGTCATATAATAAAAAAAGAAGGAGTAGCCTAATAAATAATGAGTTATTTCATTAAGTTTAGCAATCTCATAGTGAGTACAACCATTGCATCTGCGCGTGTAGAGGTTATTATTATTTTATGTTTATCTGGTGTTGTATTTTTATTGCTCTCCCATCTTGCACGCCTCTTCCAAAAATCCATGTTTTCCCCTTTCCCCCATGGTATGTGTATTGGGAATTATAAATATTAAAGTGGAACACTAAGACCATTATTGTGCATTTATTTGTTTTTTGCAATGAGCTTTATGAGTAGACTGTAACATCGATTTTCAATTTTGTCGGATTATTACGAAAACGTGCAATGGGGGGTGATCATACAGTTTTGTGTAAATAAAAAAGTATTTATTTTTACTGTTATTCATTGTAATACTAAGAGTTAAATGACTGAAACTCTCCATTATCTATTTGAATCAAGATTCGTTTCAATTGAAGGGAATTATGTCTGTACAAAAACTCTTTTATAAAAGAGAAAGAAAACGTCTATCACCCCATCTGGTATTGCATTATAAATAATTACGAAAAGGAGGGACTGATAGGAACAGAGAGAGGAAGAACTGTCCGCTACAGACCTGTCAGTTGGAAAATAAATTCGAAAATACTCAACCCTGAGTGTTCTTCTTGTTAATGACAATTTGTCTTTATTTTTTTAAGATGTAATTATATTGTAGAATTAAAACTATAAATTAATATGACTAAGCATAAACCAGATAGAGCTATTGTCCCGTCTTAATATTATTTAATAAGGGTTTGCTGTAATTTCATTGATTAGGTCCACAAAGTAAATAAAAATAGCGCGGAAAATGCTTCACGGCAAAAATGTCTCCGAGAAAAAGAAGAATGAGGAAAATACTTCACTACAAAAAAGCTTCGTGATAAAATACCCAGAAAAAAAAAAGAGAAGAAAATGACTTACTATAAAAGAGCAAGCGAGGTAAATACCCACGACAAAAAAAACGACTATAAAAAGGTCCACGAAGAATTTACGTGCGATGAAATTACTGGACACCTTTAATGAGATATTTACGTAACCTAACATCCATAAAAATCGAATATTATTTAAAATATGTTTCAAATAACATAAAGTTTTATTGAATAAATATTGACACTTCTTTGTAGTTACCTTTAGACGTCAAGGCATTTCATTTATTGTGTACACAATTAATTTAAACTTTAACCATCAGTTGAAAAGCATAAAATTATAAGACTACAATTGCAACGACTGTTAACTCTTATGTTGGACTCACCCAGGACCCAGATATTTTTTAACCTTTTAAACTAAATATTTATATATCAATTACTAACGAAAAATAAAAAAAATTCTCGGATTGTGGATAATATATGGCGAAAAAGACCCTGTGAACTGTTTAAAGATTAGATTATTGCGCTAATGAAAAAGGTCAAGTTTAACTTTATTGTATTTTGAAAGAGGTATAATATATTGTTTGTGGTGTTTATTTGTTAAAATTATGAAAAAGTATAAATAAAGCAAACAAAAAAATACATTGAAGCTTTGCTTTTTCTCTAAGTCCTTCTTGCACAAAGAGACGCAAATCTTTTCATTGTTCTCTTGAGGGAAGGATGTTGTGTAAGTAGACGATTATTTTATATGATAATTGCAATCAAAACAAAGGAATGCAAGAGCATTTCCATGATATTACTCAGATCTATCTACTACATTCCTGAGAAAGAATGATAGTTCTATTAACAATAAACATATACATTTTCTGCTATATGCGTGCCTCCTACATGCAATATAATACAATATTCGAATGTTTTCCATTTGCTAATTCTCTGAGACAAAGACAATGCAATAAAGAACACTATTTTTGAATTAATATTCGGCAATAAGGACAGATAATTAAAATGTAATCATACTTCTCACAGAGAAAATGTCAGGTACTATATTTAGAATGTTTATAATAAGTGGCACTCCAGTAGATGGTCATCAAAATGCCTTATATGCTTGCTATGGTTTGATGTTAAAAAATTAGGATGCGACATATCAAATTAAAGATAATTGAAGGAAGATAAAAAATATTTCTTCAATTGAGTGTTATGGGGTGGGATTGCAATATATAGGGTATTTCAAAATCGGAATCTCTATATTCAAAACCAGATAATTGTTGTTTTTTCTTTGAAATAATGCATGAAATAGAGTCTGTAAAAGATCGAAATGATAAAATATATATATATTGGTACAAAATATATCTTATTAACTCAATCCCTCTATCAAATAATCTCACATCTATCAGTTTATTTTGACTTTTATTGTTACCATTGTAACAAAAAAGACCTGAAATTCTAGAAGCTATTCCGGCTATCACTGAAAGAAGGACCTGATCACTAATACACTTTGTCAAAATATAAATATGTATCCCCTAAGAAGATGCCTTTAATTTAAAACGCAATAAAATGTTGCCTCAGTGTGTACTTATAATTTGATATTTATGAGGAAAATTGTAATTATTCCCGTCATTTTGAAACTGTCAGCCAGGAAAAGTGAATATGACGCTCTCCAAAAACCTTATTATATTAAGCCATCTTGAATGACATAATTTTCACTTGACAATGCTATAATCATTAGAGTCCGATTGGCTTTTGGTAAGGCATATAGGGGAAACAAGACTATCTATTTGGGGCACTAAAGTTATAATCATTCAGTGTAATATAACGGATTAGATTAAAATCAACTAAAAGATTTTGAGCGACCACAACAAAATATAATCCGATATTCAATGCGATATAAAAATGTAACGATCAGAGCCTGTTGGCTGTCAGGGAGCCATTAATGAAATTACAGAGTCAAACAAATTGCGAAGCAATAAAAAATATAAAACTATTCTTGGTACATTGAAATATGACAGCAATATGTTACATATGAGATCAACCGATTTACAAATTTTCAATATCGAAAGTACAACTATCTCATTTTTGATTTTTATACAGTCTATAAATAAAGACAATAAATGAAATATATATTTTTTCGGTTAAAAACATTTATCGGTAACTATGGATTTTTTTATACAGTGTAAAAATAAAATACACTAAAATTTTATACAGAAACCGAGTAAAACTATTCAGGGCAGTGGAATATTTTTCCCTTTTCTTTCTTTTTTTATAGGAAGGAATAATCTGGTATGAAAAATATCGGATCTTTTTTGTTTTGTTTTATTTTTCAATACCGCGATATAACGATCAATACTTTTAAGATTTATAGGATGAGTGATATGATTTTTTGCATTGCAATCGATCGCCGCCCTCTATGCCTGTTAATATTACAAAATACATTAAATATATAAATTATATATCTACTGCACTCAACGATATCTATCTATTTTACTTTTACTGGGTTTTTTAAATAATATGTTCCATGGGTATAAAAGCTCCATAACTTAATTCTAAAGGGAAACCTTCAAGGGAATCTAGGTTAGATACTTTTTTCTCGTTTGATGCGTTGATCCACTCAAACTAATACATATTTTTTATTCCTCTTTCAATGTAGGTTTTTTGCCTTAAGAATATTAATAATTCTACAGCATCCATAATAATATATTCATGAAAAAAGAAGAATTAAGTGAAAAACTTGGTTATACCAAGTAGTTATTGGACTACTTATATTCATATTTGATAAAATATGTACAAGGATGCTTTATACATGACACAAAGTGGCATATCAAGTCCTCTATCTGTCACAAATTCAGAATTTTAACACTTGGCTTCTGATCGTTTGCATTCATTAGTTCCTTTTGTTGATTACAGACTTGTTGACGTTCGCGAAAAATTGTCGTTCGTTTGTCGTTCACCAAAAGTTATCGTTTGTCGTTCATTGTTCGTTTTAAGATTCAAACGTTCGTCGTTCATCGTCCGTTTTGTCGTTCGTCATTGTGAAAAAAGTGACGACCTTTTTAGAAAGAAATTATTCCTCGTCGTTTAAAAAAAAAGTGATGACGTTATTTTTAGAAAAGGAAATTTTTCCAATGAAAAAGAAAAATATTTTTCTTTTTTTGGCGCCAAAAACGAACAATAGGAATGTTTTGTTGTCAAACGTTTTGCCGTTCATCGATCGCGAACGACAAACGATTTCAAATGAACGACAAATCAACAAAGCTGGTTGATTGTATTGTAATTTTTTATGACCACTGATTACTAGGGAGAAAATAACTGTCCATCTTAGATATCGGTTATCCTTCGTGTATGAGAATAGTTTCTTTGTCATATTATATATATATACATATATAATGTATGTATAATATATAGCATTTTAGGTTCTTTAAAGACTTTATTAGACTGCTAGTTCAACTAGTTGTGCGTTCTGTACAATTTTTTAGGAATCTGTGTTAGATATTTATAAATAGTAATCTTTTTGGTATATACTTCACAATTATAATGAATGGTGTATGGAATGTGAAAAGAGATGCACGTTTTTCATAGCTATACATAGCTTTAATGTTATAGAAAGATAAAGAAAAAAAGAAGGGAGAGTATTTTGCCATCACTTCTCTCCTCTCTTTTTTTTTCTTTCTCTTTCTATCCAGGTAACACTAACAGCAGTTACCAAGTGGTAATTGTATATTCTCATATCAAAGATCAATTTTTGGGAGAGGTACGTGCAAAGATGTATTTGCTTATATCTCTTAAAGTATAGCGATTTTTTAGAACACCAAACATACAAAATGAAAGCTTGGTACACCAGCTTTAATATTTTGGTATACTAAATCATGTCAATTTAATAAGTAGAGAGTTATATGTACATTAAAAAAACATATCTCGCGTACAAAATGACGCATATAATGGATTATAAAGGCGTCAGAGACAAAGTAAAATTTTGAGAGGATACCTTGACGCAAATCTAAGAAACACATTATTTTTTTTTTTTTCATAATCGATTCTCTTAGGTCAATACAGGCTCTGAATCATATGATGTAAACTCAGATTGTACTGAATTCTGAATTGATAGAGTGCAACCAAGGTCATTTTTGGATTTATCATTCAAAGGTTTACTAACTTTAAAATACTATTTACTCTGAAGCGAACAAGTCATCTTCTACAGGCGAGTGAAGTTAATTAATACAAAAAGCTATGAAATATGCTATCATTACGCACTCCATTTTTTTCTTTGTTTTTACTGAAAACTTTGTTTTATTAAAAAACATGATATCTACGTCTGGTAGTAAATTACCTGAAGGAATTAGTCCAGTAGATTAGAAAAATAAAAGATCTAAAAAACTACAATTGACTCGCAATCTCTTCTTTGTTTTATGAGTTGAGTTTTTTTTATTTTTGCCTCTCATTGATAAAAGGAACAATAGTGTGAATTAGTGAAATTAAGGGACTTTCTACCTGACTCGGACCAGAAACCTTCAAGGAGAGCTAGCATCGACATTAATTAATCCAGAGGCGATGAGGGAAACCCCTAAACAGGATGCTAACTGAGGGTTACTTCACCTACCTCTCCTGACGTCACCACCTACCTATGTATATATGTATGTACAGTTCAGTTCCAATATAGTATTCATATATTACACTCGTGTTTCATTCCTCTGATCAGTCAAAGTGTACCTACGTGGATCTTCACCACACTTCACTAACCGAGTCGTTGAGGATCCAGAAAACAAACGAATGCCCCAGAACGAGTCTTCTGTCCTCGCGAAGATGAATCCTTCGGGATCTGCTCATCCAGCCATGGATGTAGCAGGGGACCCACAGGATCACTCCGCCCGGAGCAACTGAGGATGAGGGTTTCTCAACCGATTGAACAATTCAGCCATAGATGAATTTAATTCTCTTGCAAATGCCCTCGACGAGGATCCAGCAGCTAAGAAAATAAAGGTCACCTATGCTGATAGGGTCAAAAAGAACAAGTCACTGTCCTTGCTAAGAAACAGTTAGCTAACCTGTCTAAGACCGTAGGAGAAGCCTCTTATGGCGTACAACAATGCTTAAGAATCGGAGTTTCTTCTGATTCTTCAACCAGAGGTGCCTCCATGGGGATCGAACATGCGGCAGCATTGGCTCTTCGACTAAAGTCATCGACTTCAATTAAGTCTTTCTTTCAAAACAACTTAGACTAAGGTTCTTAATGCTGAATAAAACTATTTAAGCTTTTTCCCTATATGAGATAAATCAAATAATATTAGTATCATTATGTCTATTCCATTTATCAATTGAATACTCATAATTGTAAAGCGTATTTGTATGTAGCTATAAGCAAACAGCTCAGTGGTTTGTCGAGTTTCTGTTTTTCTAATGCAGGAACCTCATACTTATAGAGACAAAATTGTAGACCTAGCAGGCCATTAGGTACTACACGGTGGTATCAAAGAGCATCGATTGTGTCATTCAAAAACTTAAACTTATGGTTTATAGATGACATTAGCTGTCATGATGTAGCTTCTGCTACATCATGTTCTTCAACCCGCTCAGCCTCTTCGGGGGGCTGAGGGGAGCATGATGACACAGGGACAGCTTCAATGGGGTTCAAATTCAAAGAATGGGGGCTTCTGTTTGAAGGATTGATGGATGAACACTGGCAGAACCATCCACCTCTTTTTGAAAAAGCTCACGATTGGACTCGTCATCTCCAACTGTATAACCTCTAAAGAGGGTTGCTGGGAGTTGGATATATCTGGCGTTATTTCTTCATTATCATCCACTGCACTTGAGTTAATGTTCTCAAGAAGGATCGAAACGTCTCCAGTGTCCATAGATTATGGGTCAAGAGTCGTATTGGAGTTCAAAGACGACCTTAGTGTCTCTTTTAAGGCCTTGTCGTATTCTTTTAGTCTAAGTGGGGGGTTGGGGCAATCCTGCTTGAGATGTCCATGACTAAAGCAGTTTAGACATTGAAGTCTAACTCCCCTGTATTTTAACCTTATGGACAACCTTGATAGGGAATCACTTATGGTAGAGTGGCTGGATCAGCTATCAATTCTACAATATAATCGCAGTCTCTCCATACGTCCTTATATTCTCTAAATTTCCTTTCCGCTGCCTCATTCGAGGGATTTTTGTTCGGGTAATGTGAAACGACTTGTCCGAATTTCTTAAGATAGTCTACTGCTCCGTCTTCATTTACTCTTTTAAATGTGTTCTCCAAAGTTATCACCATTTTTCTCTTCATGTTTACTTCTATTTTATCAACTCCTTTCAACTTTAAAGTAACGTTGACTAGGGGACCTCCAACCGACTTTACTTCAAAGGTATCTTTTCCCATTTTCTAAAGTTTTTGGAAGAGCTCCAGGGAGCCACAAAGACAGCTCTAAAGAGCTGCATAAGTCTCTAGAGCCGCGGGTTGCTCACTATTGACCTTGACACTAAGAGTATGGAATGCCTGGCCCAACTATTTTGGACCTCAATTGGACTCTTATATGTCTAAGAGAACTAAGGCAGTCTAGGGTCGCTTTTATTCCAAAGCCAGGTAAGGATGACTACTCCAAGTTAAAGTCTTTTCGTCCTATTGCTCTCACTTTTTATTTTCAAAACGCTCGAAAGACTTGTTTTAAATAAAATTGAAGAAGACTACTTAACAAGGATTCCTCTGAACCCTAATCAACATGCTTTCAGAAGAGGAAAGAGCTACAACTCCTCTCTCTTCACTATGGTTGATCTCATTGAACGATCTATCAACAGGGTCAGTATAGTACAGATTTTTCTGGACATTTTGGAACATTCGATAATATAGACATTAGGTCAATGGTCGAAGGCCTCAGGGTTAGGAAAGTTCTGAAGGTATTATTAAGTGGTATGAATCCTACTTAAAAAGTCGCTCCATCACAGTCGAACTCAAGGGCATTAGAAAGAACCGGTTCTCACCAGAGGGACACCTCAGGGTGTGTGTACTCAGTCCATTGCATGGAATCTTTTATTTGACAAGCTTTTGGGATATTTGATTCGGGCCCAGTGAAGGCCATTGGCTTTGCTGACGATGCTGCCCTTTTAATTTCAGGTCCGGATTCGAGCTTTAAGTTTTATATCCATCAAGATGCCATAATCAAGGCTCTTGAGTGGGATAATGGTTGTGGCCTTGAGTTTGCTCCTCATACAACAGTGGCTATTCTCTTCCACAGGAAGAAAAATAAGTGATTGAATGAAAGAGGGGAAAAAATCTCAAGTTTTTGGCTGTCAAAGAACTTACATTTTGAATATGTGATAGAGGGTCGTAATATCACTATTTTACTTATCACTAGCTACTAATTTCGGCTCAAAAAGTAGAAAATCCTAATCGACTTTCTAAGTATTTTTGATATATCAACGAACTGAAATATATAAACTGGAGTCATTATTATAGTATTAATTGGTTTATTTATCCCTAGAACTTGGTTGTGGTATTTGTGCATTAAAATTATGACTCACTTATTATTTTTTACGTGAAAACAAGTTTGTCCATGATGTGATTCATTATACGTGACCTTTAAATTAAATCGAAGAACTTAAGCAAAGTAAATGGGAAGATCAAAGCTGCGCTTATTATTAGATGCATATTTCATCTTCTTCTCTCATTTTAAGAATTGTGGCAATCTCCATTCATAATAAGATAGCAAACATATGTTGGATCAAACCCATTCATTACAATCTTATTTTTCATATTGGATTTCATTCATTATTTATTTTATTCTTTAACCATAGAGTTTTTTTCTCAATTTTTTGTTTGTTTGTATAATATATGAAACTCACACATATTTAGGTTAATTTTTATCCTTTTTTCGTTCATTCGTTTTTAAATTCCTTTTTGATTCTGCAAAATGCATCAATTGATTTTTGTCCTTATAAAATTATGGAGATGTAACTTATACTAATGTTTCAATTCTAGCTACTTCAATAGTAAACTTTTTGGAATTTTTCTTTGATACGAGTAAACTGTTTGGAGCTCCAATTTTCTCGGTTTTCAAATTTACATTTGTCTTTGAATGTAAATTGTGAAAATAACAGATAAAACTGTATTTATTTAGATTTATCATATAGCTACGAAGAGAGATGCCCGTCATAGTATTTCCTTGAAACTTGGATGGTTATCGTTGTGGAATGAATGGCTAATTTTATTCCGAAGCTCTGGAGAGGATACCGTCTCACTAATGAACCCCCGATTCCAAACCCTCTAAGTAAAGCTCCAGCAACACATTTAATTTATGGCTCAACTTTAAAATATAATAATTTAGACTGAATGGCGTGCTCCACTCTCAATGTTGGGGGACCAAGTTCGAATCCCGAGAGGGGATGGTCATTTTTGGCCTACCTCACTGAATAGATCCTAGGTTCGGTAGACTAATTTTAATGCTATAATGTTTATTTATATCCTGTCGGATGCAATTCTATCGAACCATATAGGCAAAAGTCCGGACAGGGCCAAAACCGGGCCGGGACTTTTATTATATTTTTCGTTCCTTCGTCATTCTCAAAGTGACGAAGTTAAATATTTTTAAATTTTAAAAATTATTTTCTAAAAAACGTTGTCACTTTCCTGGAGAATTTTGTTATTTAAGGAAATTATTTTCTAAAAAGTGAAGAACGAACGAAAATATTAAAGTCCCGGAGTCTAAAAATCACAGGGCCGGGACACTCAAAACAGCCTATATATCAGCCGTTTCCTGATATATATATATATTATATATATATTATCGAGATAAGCTAAATGGTTATAACTATACAATGAGATATGTTTATACCAAAAAAAATCTACAACAAATATGCAAATATCTGTAAAAAGAGGTTTTTAAAAGCGATATTCATAATGTAACATTCATGTTAGGCCTCCTTGACGAAGGTACGAGTATGCAAACCATTCGTCCAAAAATATATGTGTTGTATTTTACATTATTTCCTTATGCATTTATCACTTCAACAATGAAGAAGAAAAGGGAGATCTTAACTCTTTTGACTTGTAAATATAAAATAGGATTCTTATATATCTTAAAGAATGTAAGGTTGATTATGGAGGAGTAAATGCAATGAATAAGGTATTGCAATAAGAATCACAATGCTTCAGAAAATACATAGGCATCTAAGAAGTGCTTGCAATGAAAAGATAATTATACTTAGAATAATAACAATAATAGTCATGAACAAGTACGAACTAGTTTTTAGACGAAATTCCAAATATCAGCTTTTATAGCGATTATGATATATAAATCAGTAGTATATATTTAATAGATATAGCAAAATATATGATAATATATAATATTATGATATCTGTGAAGTATTAGATCATAATAAGCAGTAATCTTATATATCTTTTTTGGATCTATTCAGTACGTTTATATTATATAATATATATACTTATAGTATACTTGAATATGCTATTCGTTGGTGCTTAGTTTTTATTTATATTTAATGTGTTTTAATATCTGACCACTGAAAAAATATCAAAAAGATAATCTACTTGTGGTTTAATGTCTTCTTGCAAAGATACTGTTTTAGATTACATAGCCTTGTTGAAATAAACTGCTTGAAACGAACCTTTTTTAGTTGGATCGTTAGAAAAATGGAGATTTGGATTATAAATTTTGGATTATTGACACTAAATAGCCCAAAAAATTACTTATTTAACTGATTTATAAACAAAGTAAACACTTCCAAAAAATCTTATGCGTTGCAGAATTTTTAAGGAGCCTGAGAGACTTTAATAACAAAAAGAAACGATATCATTATACTAAATATCATCAAAGAGAATACCATTATTGAGTGTAAGAGGATCCTTGCCTCTGTAAATTTTCAGAAACATTATGAAATACCAGAGCTGGGATTCGCCGCCGGTTCGGTATTCAGTATATACCTTCTACCGATCGATATCGATATTTGGTACATTTTATATATATCTACAGTATCGATCGATATTCGGTAGGGTAGATTAGAAAGAGAGAATTTTTTCAAGTATCTGCTCTTTGACTTCTTCATATACATTTATATCGGACAATTATAACAAAGGACAATCATATTCATATAACAAGGACAATCATATTCATATTTATTATAGATTATTTTACATTTAATTCATACTAATCTTATATAGATTATATATGTACTTGGATTTTTAGGAAATGGAAGCTATATATTTTTTTTCATTTACTGTCTCTTATTGTCCGATATTAAAAATACACTTTTAGGTACTCTAGTATTCAATGTGCTTATATGTACATTTATGTATCTGTACTATAATACTACAGGTTGTCCATTTATGCTACGTAGTTGTTTATTTATTTTGCAAAGTTTAAGTTCTTCACACAAGGAGCGCTTCCACTTTTACCTTAGTTCTTAGAGAAAAAAAAACGTATTTTTTTTCTAGGTCTTTATTTCATTTGTAACAGAAGATACAAAGTAAAGTAAAAAAAAGGCAGTAGAATTTTAAACTATAATGTTTATTTATGTGTTATTTCTTTCAAATATGGTTCATTGTTTAATGAAACAATAAATAATTACTTCTATCTAATATCAACTTACGATGACGTAGTACAAATTACTATGTTTATCGTGGGCAAAGCGACAGTTGAACGATGTTTCTCTGCTATTGAAGGAATAAGCTGTCTATTCTTATGTCTGTGTGATAGTCACAAAAGTCATACTTTCTAATATACCGTTCCGATTCTCAATCGGTACAGTATTTGGTAGTTTCTAGCGAGTATCGTATAATCGGTTCGGTATTTGACATCTACCGTCGGTAGTATCGAATACCGATTTACATTCGGAAGTTGCATCTCAGTGAAATACATATTAAAATTATTTACCTTCAATAAACCAATATATAATTTTTTATTTTAATTAGCACTAGTGTCCCTTATATACTTTTCAACTTTGGAGTCATACGAAAAATAAGTTGAATTTGAATGCATTTGTTTTATTATTATTGAATAACATTTCAATAACTAGCGAGGACCCGTCACACAGTGACGCTTTGTGTTTTTTAACAGCATAATAAATAACATAGAAAATATCCTTTTTTATTAGTATTGTTATTTTATTCCAATGAGAAAATACTCTAATAAAATACAAAGAAAAAATGAATGAAATCCCTTAAGTGGTGTCAGCACTTCCCGATATATTACGTTGGGTGTCACTGTATTATTTCCTCCAACCTCCCCCTTCACACCTGCCCAGGCCCGCCCACCCACTGAGTGACATGGACCCGTTTTTTATGAATGTGCCAACTGTGTCCCCCCATAACAACTGTAGGGCCCCCCCCAACAGCCTGGGCCTGCTGCTGGGCCTGCACCTGACATACACTTTGCCCTTGAGAAAGCCACATATAACTGACCATGTGAGAAGACTGGATTTGGCAGATAAATGCCCACTTTCTCAAAGGTCTGACCCTGTGCCTTGTTTATTGTTATGGAGTAAGCCAGTCTCAGAGGAAACTGGTGCCGTTCCAGGATAAATGGCAGGTTAGTGTCACTGGGTGCTAGCTTGATGCGAAGAATCAGGACTTCGTTACCTTGGTTAGCACCTACCAGAGTTGAGGCTTGGATGCAGTTGTTATGCATGTGAGTAACCTTCAGTCTAGTTCCATTGCAAAGGCCCTGACGGAGAGACAGATTCCTAAGTAGCATCACGACTGCATTTGAAAAAGATCAATTTTATTTGAACAGAGTGTCTTAGAAAAACGTTTCCTACAATTTTAAAACCAAAAAAAATGTTTGTTTTTCAAAAACCAAGGGGGTTATCCAGGAAATTTTGAATTATGTCGTTTTTCCGCCAATTACGTGAAATTTTACAATGCAAATCACAAAAAGTGAAGCGTTATAACCTCTCAGGAATTTTTATTTTGTTGATAATATGTACTTTTAAGCCACCTATCATTACCCAATAAGGACAAAAGGGCAGTTTAAGTTTTTTTGGGTTTTTGCTCAAATAATGAATTTTTAGACCAAAAGTTCAAAGACCATTTATCTTTGATGATGAGAATTTGCATGAACTACATTTCATAATTTATAAAATGGGTATGTATCTGCCATATTTTTCACTCTAGGGCGGCAATAATTTTTCACACTAAAAACTATTGTGCTTGAGCGTGAGATATGAGAACCGCAACTCTGGAGTACTAAGACCCCTATTTTATTACCTCATCTCATTATATTTTACTTAGAGTTCAAAATGTATATATCTTGTATATTATATGTATGTATTTTTTTCAAAAAAAATGAAAAATTGGCATTTTAATTTCATTTGCTATATCTGTATGTATATACTACGTATGACAGAGCACCAAAAGCATGTCATACAATATTTTTTGGCTCAATAATATCCCCCAATAAAAACATCTCCATGCTGAATTGCGATTGATCAATCTAGTGTTAAGCTGCTACATCCACATGACATGACTTTTAGGGTATTATTAAATGATAGTGGCATTCATTTTTTCTTTTCTCCCTTTTTTATTTAAAGTTTGATCGCTCTTAAGAATGGATTTTTGAAGATACATACCAACATGTAACTATCAAAATTCTTAGAAAGAGTACTCTTTGATCCCCTCATAATTATACCTTTTTGTGTTTTATGTTCTTTTAAATATCTTCCGAAACTTATTTTCCAGTTTCTCTTTTAACCAATTTTAATGGTTTTGCATGAGTGGAGAATTTACACATTGAAATATTGTTTGTTATTATAAAAAAGTAAATAAGGAAATATTGTTTTAATGAAAATTAGGAGAAATTTGGTTTTGAATACCGTTTTACACCAAGGCGTCGGTTAGTAATGTCTTAGAAAAAAATCAATCCTATAAAGACATATAAACTAAGAGGCCAGCCACTTCAGATGTCTACATAAGTAAATGTATAAGTAAACAAATCTTACCTCCTACAATATTTTTCATGATTTGATAGAAGTCAGTTGGAGTACTGTATATATTATCAAACGAAGTACATATTCTTTTTTATCTCATCTTTACATTGTGTGAATGACATAATAAATAGTTTATTCCATGGTCCCATGTGCTAAGTTATTTCAATACTGACCTTTACAAGAAATCATAATTTTATACTTAATAAGTATTCTTGGTTCTTGATCCTTCTTTGCTAATGTTAAATTGAATGGGTCGCTATGGGATTAAACCCATAATTAATCAATCTTTACAATATATTTTCCATCACTAGAATGGAAAATCTGGAACTTAGCCTTGGTGCTTACAGATTCTATGACTTTTTTCCGTGAAAAAGAGAAAAGGTAAAGAGAGGGATAGAAGGGATTTTTTTTTCTCCCCTCTCTTTCCTCCTCTTTCTCTCTCCCCCTCTCTCTTTCCTTCTATCCCTCTCTTTACCCCTCTCTCTTTTACACGGCCCAAAACAGTCTGTGAATCTGTAAGCACCAAGGCTAAGCTCCAGATTTCCTTTCATATCAATCACATTCATACATTATCATACATGGACATTCTGAAGACATTAAGTAATCGAACAATCCAGCTTGATAGACCACTTTATTTTTGTACAAACGCTATACCAGTGGGACCTCTGTTTGGCTTTATAAAAAACTTTGGAGATAACTTTTTAACCCCTTTAAATGTTTGATAATCATAAAACTAATTAACTTTTAAGAATCTAATAATAATGTATATGATATATATTGAATCCCTGTATTGGGCACTAAGGGAGATCTAACTTGATAGAAATGTGTACGATACTCTACAATTTGACACGCTTAATTGACTCTACTCAACTTTTTCAGGTATGAAACATACATGAGAATGCATTTGAGTATTGAAGTTATCAATATTTTTTATGGTACTTTATACTCATTATTTTATTTTCATTTTGATGACGTCACACCAACTAAGGAATCACAAGATGGGCTGAGGAACCTGAAAAATAAACTCTGTTCTTTAACAGGTTTTATTCATTAATAAATACATATTTGGCGATTAACCTGGATTCTTGCTTTAAATATGTTTACTTTTAATTAGAAAGGCTACGCTGTGGCACCAAGAGCTTATGATCCAAAGTGACGTGGTCAAGACCATAGAGATATAAAGACATAGAGAACCTGTTGGATTCTTCGGAGGAATACGTCATTGTGCCCCATATCACAAAATCTTTCTATCCCTATGATGAACTTACGATGACGTAGTACAAAAACCTTGTTTATATTGGGCACAGGCAACACCTGAACGACTATGTTTCTCTGTTATTGAGGGACAAGCTCTCCATATATTTATATCTCTATGGTCAAGACGAGACCATATAGCCTTCAAATATGAACCTCTGATACCCGTTCCCGTGTTATAAGTTAAAGTATGTACTTGGAATACGTGTTTTTGGGACATGAGGAAGGAAGGGCCATGAAGAGTGTAAGCAAAGACGAACTGTTAAACAACTCAAAAAGGAGTATGACGTCATTGGATGGCATCATATTTTTTTAGGAATTTAAGGAAATTAAATATGTACAAGTAGGATGACTCTGAGTTTAAGAAGTAGAGAGAAACATTGAGTCCTCATTGTCTCGTAGCAGAAACCTAGGTGTCTTAGTAAATATTTCGCTGTCGTTATATAGTCCGTTTTTGGACTATATGAGACATAAAATATATGTGGATACAAAGCTGTCTCCATATAGTCCACTGTCTCCATAAAGTCCGGTTACC
Organism: Caligus rogercresseyi; assembly: GCA_013387185.1. Classification (NCBI taxonomy): domain Eukaryota; kingdom Metazoa; phylum Arthropoda; class Copepoda; order Siphonostomatoida; family Caligidae; genus Caligus; species Caligus rogercresseyi. The sequence continues at coordinate 18,143,661 of CP045901.1, forward strand.
AATAAAAATACATCTCCATGCTGAATTGCAATTTGATCAATCTATTGGTTAAGCTGCTACATCCACATGACATGACTTTTTAGGGTATTATTATAGATAGTGGCATTCATTTTTTCTTTCTCCCTTTTTTATTTAAAGTTTGATCACTCTTAACAATGGAGTTTTTTGAAGATACATACCAACATGTAAATATCCAATTCTTAGAAAGAGTAGTTCTTTGAAATATTTAAATGAAAAAAATACATTTGTTTATCAAACCTGAAAATCCAACTTTCAATTGGCCTTTTCTAGCCCATTGTGCCATAGAGACAATTAATTTTTTGGCCAATATAATCTCCAGATAGAACGACATCTCTGTGCCAATTTCAACTCGATCCATCAATTGGTTTGGCTGTAACATACAAAATTGTTGCGTTTTTGTGTTCGTTCCTAGGGTATTATTATATAGATACTCAGCTATACCGCCACCACAAATACGAATATTAATCTCTCTTAAACTGGGTCTCTTAACTTATTGAAGTAAATATTATGAATTGATTTTTGTAGCTGATACAATATCACATTTCTTAAGGTTTGATGCTTCACTCCTAACTCAGACACGTTTGCTTCACACAAGTAACTAAAATGATACTATTACACATTTACTTTAAATTGAAATCTTAAAAACGTATATGGCTCCTAATTTAAAGCGGAGTTAAAATTATTTGTAGTCATGCAGAAACAATATTTAAAAGTGTAGAAATCAATCGATCAAATAAAGTTTATGACAGCCCACAACAAAAAGGGTTGACTCTTACGCTTAAAAAACTTTACAGCTTCCTAAGGAATAAAGATAACTATTTTCTGTCTTTTGTTGCAGGGGAAAATAAGACACATCCTAATTTGAATTTCAATGCAGAAAAACTTCTTAGCCAGACATTTTTTTTTGTATGTTTTTAGTAGTAATTAATTCCTGTATAAATATAATTTACATATTTATAACATATGCAAGGAAAAAAATTGCTTTGCATTTTTTTCTTTGATCACGAGCCAAGAAAAACAGGATGTTAAAAGAAGAAAAACATAATCTTAAAGCATGCTTTAATGTTGGTGAAAGGAGTGAAATCGGTTTTAGCTGATTCGGCGTTTAAAATATTTAAATATTTATTTGTGTATGAAATAACATATTCTTGATATTTTTTTGGTAGGATGTATAGAGAAAATATAAATGGTTTAAAGATTTTTTTAAAGGAGGAAACATGATGTTTGTGATCAAGAGCACACTAATAGATTATTATTATTGTTCAAAACAGCTGAAATATAATAGTTTTATAAAAGTCTTAATGTGTTTTTAAATGCATATAAAGCTAAACTTTTTCCCCTTAAAGATATCAATACGAGATGGGAAAGTTCCAGGATTCGAATTAGAAAAACGATTGACCATGATTGTTACTTCGAGAAACGGTCAAATTCACCATGGGAGTCTCAAGAAAGAAAGCTACCCATAGAGAAACAACTTTTAAAATGGTATTGCTTGTTATTCCAATATAATATTAGATAATAGAGATATAAGAAAAAAATTAACATGCACGTTCAATTTTCATAACTTACAATAACTTAAAAACTGTTTTTTCAATAACGGTGGGTAAGATTTATATTATAGTATTTATCTAATATAGCTTACTTATCCAAAAACAACTCCATCAAAACAAGACTTTTAACAGAAATGATTCAACGAATCAAACTTGTTAGCACGAAGAGTAAAAAATGTAGACAGGTAGTACCAAATGGAAGCCACATCACAAAATGTATTATATCTTTATTAGGAAATAGAATGCCCCAATTTTAGTATTTTTGTAATGGCCAAATAATAGTCCCCAAAATGTAAAAGTACAAAGCTCTTCATATTTTGTATTACATTTTAAAAAACCTAAGAGATAATTAATTTAGGATCGAATTTTAAATACGTGTAGAAACTATATTTATGTTTGAGAGGTACGGAAATCCGTTAATAAAATATATACTCTTGGTTGAACATTTATTTTTTAACTCATATGTTTGTTTCTATCTCATCTTTGTACTCTTATTTATCAGTAACCATTGTTATAATTTTGAAGACATATATTCTTTGAATATTCCAAGGAGTATCCGGAAGAAAGTTATTGAAACATCATATGAACTTCATTTTTTCTATAGAGACAAAGTTTGCTTGCAATACATTAGATGAAGTAGACCAAATTTGCTTATGGGAGATGTATGAAAAATCAGATTTTAAATGAGGTAGTTGATAGAGGAATGTTTTAAAATATAAACTTTCTAAAGTTAAATCACCGATACAAAAGAAATGAAAGAAAAAAAGAAGTTCATGATGAAAAAGGAAACACCAAGCTTGAACAATAGCTTTAAATTCATTTCATGTTAGCTTCTTTTTCCTTCAAAGATTGTTCAATTTGATTCCTGATGACATATCAATATTGTAATCCCTCAAAAAAAGATAAATCAAAATCCTTGCAAGGTTGCGAGAAAAAATGTGTAAAAAAGTTCCGTGGTTAAGTCTTGATTTTCTACCATATAGTGAGAATAACAAGGACGGGTTTTATAAAACGTGATTGATCGAATGAAACGAAAGGGAATGATAAAAAGCAGTTGGTATTATGCCTAAAAAGTATGACGTCACTCAAAGCGTTGAGGTGTGAAAACAAAATTCTTAAAAATGAAATATCTCCTTTTAAATAGTAATTGTCTCTTTGTCATCCATGTCATATTAGACTCTTTTGAATGGCCTCCTCATAAATAATACGCTTAATTTTTAACACATATCTGTATAATAAAACAGTGATTGTCACATGAAAAAAATATATATTTATTGATGAGTTTGCGAAAACAACCTTTTTGTAATCCCTAATTATAGTATAATAAAGTGTCATCACAAAATGAAACTTAAAATAGTGTAGAAAGAGTATTTATCACTTATGACAGGCTGGGGAGCATTCACAACCTTAGCCTTCGTCCGTTCACCCGTTCCATTTGGAAAAAATTATATTCAGGCGTTCGTCCGTTCCATTGCTTAGCGTTCG
>CP045901.1:18146816-18195016 GCA_013387185.1 Caligus rogercresseyi
AACAGGAACGGATTGGGAAGAATTTATCTACCGGGCAATTATGCCCTCGCCGGCCTTGTACAGGCCCCAATATGCCATTGAGAGGCTGTCAACTGCCGTTTATGTTTCTTGAGGCCAACGTCCCCAGGGAAAAGTCCCAGTACTCCTGGTGGCCACTCCGCTCCTGTATAATATATATATATATATATATTATATATCTTACAAAAATACATTTAAAAGTCAAAACATGGACCTACTGACAATGAAATAAATGAGAAAATAAATTCTTACTTGGTATCATATACATTTTAAGCATTTAAGATTTGGTTATTTGACATATATATATATATTTTTTTTTGGGGGGGAGGGTTATTAGAGATCAGTATAATTTGGTTCGAAAACAGTCTGTCCCTCGAATTTTATTAATAATGTTACTGCCCTTAAGAAGGAAAAATACGCGCAGGGAGTTTCTAATAATGAAAGTAAACTATTTACTTTTTAAGCTCTATGAGAGTGTGTCTACCCAACGAAAAATATTTGTGTGTCATATTGAGGTATATTTAAGTGATATTTTAATAAATCATGACGTCATTCCAGCATACTAAAGCATTCCTTATAGAGAAAGCTTTATTAATAGCTTAGAATGGGATCCATATTGCACAGGAATTAAGTATTATTATTATTACCTTTCTACTCCTATGGACTCAGCTCTTTTATGCTGTAAAAACATTAATATAACAATCATATTATTGTTCATGTTTTCTTCTTTATTTGATCACACAAAAGTGCGCTATATTTATGGCGCGCCAAATCAAAACCTTAAAGGAATATTTTTTTATTCAATTAAAATACAAAATCCTATATAGAAAGTTTATGTTTTTAACATCACAACTAAACACCTACAAAATATTGAGTCGAACACCCAAGTGGATATAATAATCGCCTTTTTTACAACATGATACAAATACTGTGTCAGCATTATGCTTTAGGGGTGCTTAAAAAAGAAGAGGACGTATAAAAGTCGAGCTTTCCAACAAAGAGACCCTAATTTTAAGGTTAAGTGACTTATTAATTAAAATCTGAATATAATAGATGAAAATATACAGAGTGATACCCAAGAACGTGCTAGGGACAACTTAATACCCGACATGAAATATAAAGAAAAAAACATCTGTAGATTAGAAAACATAGAGACATCTGTTTTGTATCTCTCTGGCATCTCTTTGATTATAATATCAAATTAATCAAAACATCTCACTTTTATCTATTATTAAAAGGCTTTTGCTATTATTATTTTTGCGCTATAATAAACAGCTAGAGTTTTTCTATTCTTAAGAAGGAACTTTTATACGGAGTTTCCTCCTGTGTCCAGAGTTACTTATTTCACAGGACTCGTGGACGAGAGGAACAATTATGTCCCTTTTTTAAACTATAAATAACATTTTTCAGGAAATAAACTAAAAGTTGTTTTATTATTGCATTATAATAAATAGTTCTTCATTTCTTCATATAAGGGTTCTTCCTTAAGAATAGAAAAACTCAAGCTGTTTATGATAACACAAAAAATAATAGCAACAGCTGATTGATAATATAATAAAGGGAGAGGTTTGTGATTAATTAGATACTCGTACAATAAAAGAGACGCCTGAGAGATACAAGAAAGATGACTCTATGTTTTCTAATCGACAGCATTTTTCTCTCTTTCTATGTCATGTCGGGTATAAATTAATCCCTTGCCGAAGAAGGGATGAGAAAGAGAGTTAGGGTTAGGAATCCCAGGATGAATTTTGATTTTCTACAACCTTTCAATTCTGTTTAATTTTTTAAATTAGTAAATTATATATTTAAATCAATTTAAAGTATAATATTTTATTTCATATTATTGTGACCGTCGGGTTCAAATAATATAAAATTTGTAAGCTTTAATTTTTTTATTCTTAGGCTCTATTTGAACAAAATGTTTCATAAATAAAGTTTACTATTCTCATCAGTGCTCATGGATGGGATCACAGGCTCTGTTCATCGTTATCTTTGAGTTGTTTTTCCTCTTTTTCTTAAGTATGGTCAGCACTTATTTTCGGATTTGATTAACTAAATCACTCAACTTCAAAGTAGGGCCTTGATGGATAAAAAGGGCACTTTTAAGATGAGGATCCTACAGTTAAGGTTGCTTTATTGATTTATTATCATCCGTATACTGCTGTTGACAATTTTAATTTACAGGAAGAGAATATAGAGAATCATAGAGATAAAAAAATCGACAGCTTATTCAAGAGAAATGCGTGAGTTTGTCTGCTGTCGAGGCTAAAAACAAAATCATCTTCTAATTGTATCTTCAAATAAGCCAAGGTAACAATATATCCAGGTGTTACTATAACGAAACGTAAGTAATAAGAAAATACTACAGATATAATAGTGTAACGCAATCACTATTGAGTGACCTCATTGACGGCGATTTTATTAAATTATTATATTGATAAATGCTTAATACCTTCCTCTGAAAGTTGAAAGGCCTATCTTTTTAAAAACCATAAATATATTGAGTTGAACACAACGTTAAAAAGGTCACTCAAAAGCAATTTTTACCCTGTAGAAAGATACAAATAAATAATAAATGGAATTCGAACTGAACGATTTGCATAGTTAATTTAATAGTTACGAATTTAGTATGTTGAATATTTAACAGACGGGATGAACTTTTGCACTTTAAATCACATAAAAAAGTTCCAAACAAATGCCTTCCCTTCAATCTACATTCCAGGAGCTGAAGTCATAAGAACAACTCTTTTCGAAACATGACGTCACCATATTATATCTGTAGTATTTTTTATCATTATTTACTTTTTCGTTATAGTAACCACAGAGAGCTTATTGGATTCCTCAGGGAATTACGTCATTGTGCCAAAATAAACATATCTTTCTACCTTTATGGTCAACTTACGATGACGTGTACAAATGACTTTGTTTATATTGGGCACAGGCGACAGCTGAACGATGTTTCTCTGTTTTTGAAGGGAATATGCTCTCTATATCTTTTTATCTCTATGAAGTAAACACCTGTATATAGTCACTTTGGAATAAGCAAATAAACATAGATACGACTATCATAAACTCGTTCATTTATGAAACGGCACTTTTTGTTTGTAATTGTCCTCAATCGACAGCTGATCGATTCTCAAAACATTCCTATTATTAAAGAAAATAAGCCTTCTATGCTTTTAAAACATCTTTTAAATCCTATTTAGCTGCACAGGGATATAATTTTTTTTTTTGGAATGAACATGGTCAGCAAATAAGGAATCAACAACGCAGCCTCCGCCATAGGGTCCCAATATTTAAAGTGCCTTAACAAGTGCCTCAAAATCATTCACGCGTCGGTTATAGACCAGGTACATATATAGCGCGCTCTTCATGATGACATCATTCATTCTTGTCAAGGAGGCGCTTGAGGCTGCCGAGGAGTTGACCCCCGAGTCCTCGTCCGAGATGAATTGAGTATTCATGCGCTTTTTCTTATTAGATGGCTCTGAAGACTCCATTTTGTGTAGGTAGGAGGTGGACTGGTTCATTTCGCAGTAGCGCTTCTTCCAAGAGTGGCGGATGGTAGATCCCGTGGATGAGTCCGAGGAGCCTCCACTGCAGCCTCCGCCGGATCTTGGTGGGCTGGGGCTGGAGTTTGGGCTGAGGGAGGAGGAGTGGTTGTTGAAGGATTCCTCGTTGGGAGAGTCCAGGGCCTCCACTCCTCGGCTTCCGCATATCCTCATATTCCTCCTCTTCCCTCTTGGGTTTCTCCCGAGGAGGAATAAAACAATTTGTTGTGACCGTGGCTGTCCCTAGGCCGTTGAGTCCTCTTCGTTGGAGAGGAAGGCCGTCCAGGAGCGCCCCTGAACGGAGGGGGGATGGCTCAGCTTGATGGATCTGGCCATTGTATGAAAGAGTTGGAAACCATCTCCTCTTTCTTGGATTTTAACTATAAAAAGGAAAATAAACATGGATTATCATAAAGAGAGAGGCACAAAATAAAATATGTATATCTGGTCCAGTAGTACTCTGTGTGTGGTGGTTAAATCTGGAATAAGTGTATAACACAAAAAACGTAAATCACCTAACCTTTCATTTATTGGGTCTAATTTATTTAGTTATAAAAATGGCATTATCTTTTTTCTCTACATGATTTACAATAGAGATGATAAGCACAATAACAAATAAATGTTATGTGCCAACAAGATCTTATATTTTTGTTTTTGATCCCTTCTATTTACTTATCCCAGGTTTATCTCTATTGTAGGCATAGAAATAATGAAAAAAAGTGAACTGGCTTAATAAGTCATATTATAAATGATCCTCCTGGATGTATGCTTTCATCACCACGAATAAAACCAGAGGATGATGAAACCATATTCCTTTTAATCTTTATCCCTTATTTACACATCTCGTCACCCCACCTTTCACACTGTGATTCATCATTATATAGGGTAATTATATGCTTAATTCATTATGACGTCACGTCAATGCTACGTTCAGATGACATTATGTTGCCATTTTATTTAAGATGCCAAATTATGATTTGGAGAAGTCAAATTATAAGAACGATGAATATGGTTCAAAGGAAAATAAGATGGCATGACAGCTTCATGTTGTATGACTCTTTATCATATTAATCTATTGAAACCGATATGTATTACAAGAAAATGAATGTCAATGAATGATATATTACTCAAAGAAATGAATATTTATAGAAAGAGTAATCAGGGGTATAAACATTATTGCGACAGAGGAAACACATTACACAAAAGTCTTATCTAAGCCAATTAAAAAGTTTTTTTTTTTTGTTTTCTTACTGATTTTGTATCAGCATGGCTTCAAATAAACATAAATCCCGAAAACATTTACTCGTTTTATTTAGGGAAAACAGAATGGTGATTCTCACAAACTCACTAATAATATTTTTATTGGGCTATGGATTTCTTGTTACCCGACATGACATAGAAAGAGAAAAACAGCTGTCGATTAGAAAACATAGAGACATCTTTGTTGTATCTCTCTGTATCTCTTTTATTATATTATTAAATTATCACAAACCTCTCCTTTTTTCTTTTATTAATAAGCTGTTATTGTTATCATTATTGCTTATGATATACAGCTTAATTTCTTCTATTCTGGAGGAGAAATCTTGCTAATGATTCCCTCCTGTGTCAGGAGTCACTTATTTCACAGGACACGTGGATGAAAGGACTGCTTCAGTCTCAAGCTGTTTAAAATAATTATAATAATATTAACAACGATAGCTTATTAATAATAGAAAAAGAGAGGTTGGTGATTAATTTGATACTATAACGAAAGGATGCCACAGAGATACAAGAAATGTCTCAGTGTTTTCTAGTCGACAGCATTTTTTTCTCTCTCTCTATAGTAATATCGGTATAAAGTAATCTCTTGCCTTTTTTACCTCCGCCGAAGGAGGTATTGTTTTCAGTGGCGTTTGTTGGTTTATTTGTTTGTCAGCATGATAACTCAAAAAGTACTGAACGGATTCGAATGAAACTTTGTGGAGTTGTTGGAAATGCCAAAAGGAACAAGTGTTAAATTTTGGCATCTCTAAGTGCTTTTTTAATATGCAAATGACAAATACTACTACTAATATAATGAATGGGGTCTCTATTCAGGGAGTATGAAAGAACAAACGCTAAAAAAATATTCATTGACTTATTGTTTCATCTATCAGCTCAGGATATGTTAACCCAGTGACGTAGCTTAAACTTCTTCCGTCCTTCCCATCTCTGAGTGCTTTTAATATGCAAATAAACGAGAGGAAACAATGATAGAGATAGAAAATCGGGCGTGTTGAAAGAGAATGTTTGAATAGGAATGTTGTTAATCGGCGAGGACACACTCTCTGGAGTGTAATATTATTTTCTTTGCTCTCTCCTCACTCATTATCCACCAACACACCTACTTATGTAGACTTAGATTGGATTGTAATTCTGTTAAGTGATTCATAGGTGGGGATCGGCGGAGGTTTGAACCTCTGAGTTTATATCCTTGTTTTCACTGGCGTTGGTTTGTTTGGTTGGTTTGTTGTTTGTTTGTAGCAGGATAACTCAAAAGTGCGGAACGGATTCGGATGAAACTTTGTGGAGTTGTTGGAAATGCCAAAAGAAACAAGTGATTAAATTTTGGCATCTCTGAGTGCTTGTTTTAAGATGCGAAATGAGCTAAATACTAATAAATATTTCAAGTTAGCCTACTCTGCCAATATATGTCGCTGTGCTGTGCTCTCAAAGAGGAGAGCACAGCACAGCGACATCTATTGGCAAATAAACAGAAAGACCAAGTGATTCATTTGATGGGGATCGGCGGAGGTTTGCACTCTCTGAGTCCTCTATTTTAATTTTGTAATTCATTTTTTTTTACGTCAGAGTTGATCCAGAGTTCTTGTCAGATGAAACAAAAAAAAAATGTTTTTCTGAGTATGAGGAGTAGCTTCATTCCAATAATTTAATCGATGATATAGTGAAGCGATGCATTATTTCATAATGCCACGCGAAGAATTCATTATTATTTTTTGATCCCATCACCTTTGAGAAAAAAGGTTCCTATTTTGTATAAGAATTTAATCATACATACTTGGGATTGTAGGTAATTGATATCCAGAGTTGGTGATAGCATTTCTTGCAAATGTTATCATTTGAGAAGTCATTGATTTTGTTTAAATCAATATTGAGTATGGATTTGAGGGATGATGAAATCGGGACGGATCTATCATCCGGTGTGAGGGTATGACTGTTGATGTCGTAGAATCCGGAAGTGGCTTCGTCGATGGATTTTGCGGTCTTCCCACAGAGGGGCAGCAGATCTGTCGATAATGCTCTGTAATTGGTAAAAAGGGAAATTACCATTGCTATTCTCCGCAATAATTATATGTACCACTACTAAGGGACTGTGTGTGCCAAGTGAGAGCGTCTTTTAACCATAAATATATAAGGATATAGAGAGCTTATTCCCTTCATAGCAGATAAACTTCATTCAGCTGTATTCTGTGTCCGATATAAACATTGTAATCAATCTACGTCATCGTAAGTTGATCATAAAGATAGAAAGATTTGTTTATATTCTACTACAATATAATATTTGGCACAATGACGCATTTCTCTGAAGAATCCATAGATAAAAAGATTAGAGAGCTAATTCCGTTCATCGTATTTCTGTGTCCAATATAAACAAAGTAATTTGGCCTACGTCATCGTAAGCTGATCATAGAGATAGAATCTATCTCTATGATCACTTCCTGAAAAGGAAGTACCTTCTTAGGTAAAGAGTCGTCACCCTTCCATGAAGTATTGTAGCATTCTTGGAAGAGCAGAGGCAGCTTAAGTTAGTAAGATGCTCCAAGGTCATTTTTATGAAGCTTTACCGAACTCACCAACTTCTTTTCTTTTGATAAATCAATTTTTATTCATTTTTTCAAACGTCTTATTGTGAGGGGGGGGGATATTATTTTAGTGTCAATGCGATGAGACCACATAAACATTATTTCTTGTTTTGATATAAGGAAATGAATTCATTAATTAATATGTATATACCATATTAAAGGAATCCCCTTTAAAAGATTTGTAAAGAGTGATAATAGATACTCACTTATGGGGTTTAAAGGATGGTACTCATAGTTCTGAGGTGGTGTTCACACCTCAACATCCCTGAGTGAATGAATGTCTTATTTCATTATACTATTGTATTTAACATTCCCGCCCTCTCCTTTCAACCCCATCGTTAAAGAAAATAATACAGGCAACATATGCCACTTATAAAAAGTAACAAATTTTTCAAAATAATTAATTAACCATACTTTTTCCTTTATAATTATGTAGCTTAGTAACTATGTGTGTATATTAATAAATTGAATCAATAACTCTAAGAAATGCTGATAAATCCCGTCAAAATATAATTGGGAATAAAGTCCACCCAATTAGTACTCAATTTAAAGGATAGAAAACCTGATTCAGAGAGCCTTTCAATCATAATTAACTAATGAATCCCTCCAAATGATATGTATACTCAACGTATTATGTGCTCTGTGTCGTTTGATTCACATGTTGTTTTTTGTGCGTGGAAACGTGAAAGGAATGAAGCCTTCCTTAATTGAGACAGAGAAATAATTATAAAGAAACTTTATGCGAAGGAACATTACTGATATAATAATATCAATTGCTTCGTTCGAGAGGACTTCAGGCAAAAGGGATTTTTTTTTTGCTGTAATCCGTGAGCCATTGCTAATGAAACATGTGCAAGGGGAAACTACAACCATCGGAGATGCTTTTCAGCAAAACATGCTCAATTACAAAGAAGTTTGCCAACGAAAAAAGACATAAGAACTCTATGATATGAAGCAAGATACCCTTCTATCTCTCCTTATAGCATATATATACGACCTAACTCATAATGGGAATCTCACTGAGAACTAGCATTCAACTATTATGTTTTTTTAACACAACACAATTTTCTGTTATATATTATATTATTTCTGAATTTAAAATTGTAGCTTAAAAAAAGACCTTTGTTAGTATAAATATTAAATTGACTTTTCTATTAATTAAGAGGCAATGTAGGCCCAGTGCCATAGGAAGAGTTTGGACGCATAAAAACGCATTCATAAACATGGAGTGGACGAAAGCCCATAACAAAGAGATGTGTAAATTAGTAGGTGCTTTAATATCAAATTATATGTTTTTTCATACTCAAAGGAAAATAATATAATGCAAAAAGACGGCAAGAAATTGAGTTATCATAAATTGTATATTTTTTTGTAGATTTCACAACTATTTTCAGGAAAGAACATTCATACGTTGAATGACAATATTATTACATTTCTGATACTTAACGTACTAGAATTAACAATACTAAAATATAAGGTTTTTCTTAAACCGTTAAAGCAACATATATTTATTTTATGTTTAATATAAAGCCAAAAAAATCAGCAATCGAATCATGCTATTTAAAAAATATATAATTCTGTCATTTCACACAAAATCCCATTGTTGGACGGTTCATCATGGACATTCGCGGCTGAATTGATAAAATACTACCCGACTCAAAGTCATCGCTTTCACCAATTTTTGAGGAAAATTATCAAGAATTTTAATAATTTGTATAATTTTTCTTGTTTTTGATGTGTTTGTTTTTACAGCTTATTCTTTTATTACTTGTTAATTCGATAAATTTTATTGTTTGTTCAAGTTCGATGCTAAATTTTAAACTATAATGTTTATTTTAGTATTTTATACTTATTAGCATCGTTTTTATATACCTGTGCTGTATATATGTGAACAGTTTAATAAAGAATACTGTATTCCAATGGGTCTAGGGGAGTGCTTAGGGTATTTTTCTAATTAAGTTAAGTTACAATGGACTAATAAAAAGATTTGACGATTTATAGGCATTATTATGTTTTGTTTAAACAATAGTCGTATCAGGAATTAGATATGAAAACCAATGATCTAATGCTTTAAGTCCCAGAAAATCTGATTTGTTTGTGTTCTAAGTGCTGATATAATAAAATAAACTATGAACGTGATTATAAATATATAGATGCTACAAGTCTTAAATTGAACTTTTTTTGTTTCTTATGCTTATATATGTTTCTTATGCTTATTTACCATAATTGTAAGTCAAGATAAAGATCTAAGAAAAGAATAGTCTCGTTATTCCTGTTAATATTATGTATGCAATACTTAATTCAGATCAATTAACGAAGCGAATTGCTTCTTAGATACACTTGTTGCCATAACGGATAGCAAACTTTCCAATCCGATGCCTTATTGCTAATAAATTATATATCTGCAATAAAACACAAATTCACTAGTAAATTACAATTTATATAACAAAAAGGTAGACTCTTAGCTAATCCCTAAATACTTGTTTATGACAACAGTTATTGTTCAAACAATATGTATATCTTAAGAAATGGTTGAGGCCATGTAGGAGTTATATTAACTAGAAGCAACGATGTTAAAGAATAATTTATATTCACAATATTCTTTTGTACTTTTCCGAAAAAAACTCAATAAATATTTTTTTAAATAGTATTTTTTTCGCACATTGATAAACCTATGACAAAAACTGCGTTGTAGCGAGGAAAGTGTTTATCAATAACCTTATACCAAGGGACTACTACATATTACTGCAATAACATTACGATCATTTTGAATGAATCATTACCTTATTCGATAAGACTCCTTGGTCCTGATTTGACGACATGTGTTGATCCCATCGGAGATACTTATTTCTGGCTGTCGATCACTGCAGAGTATCTCTGGATGAAGGTTCTCGCTCGAATCTATATCAGGGAAAATAAAGCATAAATAAGCGTGTTGGACTTTTAAGCTCGCAAACTACCAAGTATATGCTCTCGGACGGCATAATGATCAAGCATCCCGAGAAGTGCATGCCAAAGTATGCGGATATGCGCTTTGGAGTATTGACCTAATTATGGAATAGAAGGGTAATATTAAAGAAATGTATTTTCTAAGTAGCATCAATTCAACGACTACCTTTGGAGGCAGTTTTTCAAGCTCTTTTGTCCTTGTTGATGGTCCAAAGCGTGTATCCAAATACTGTCGAGAGGAGAGGGTAGATTTGAGAATGGCTCTCTTGAATCCATCAGCATCTAGCTCAAAGGACACAACCCATTTCCTTGCGCCTAAAGAAGATACAAATAACATCCTTTAAAACATGTATTGCTTCTGTAAGTATCCTTTCAAGTCAAATAGGAGTTATATTCGTTTTTCATACTTTTCAGATGACATTCTTCTTCGGAAATTATTCTTTGATTTTTAAATAGATCTTGCTGCAGCGACGCCATTAGTGGAAGCAAAAATATACCCAACTAGATCGTTAATCTACCTCTTTTACTTAGAGACATTTTTAATTTATTTTTAGACAAGGGAATACTTAATACCCGACATGACATAGGAATAGAAAAACAGCTGTCGATTAGAAAACATAGAGACATCTTGATTATAGTATCAAATTAATCACAAACCTCTCATTTTTTCTATTATTAATAAGATGTTGTTGTTATTATTACATTATATTAAACAGCTTAAGTTCTACTATTCTGGAGGACATGTCCCTTTTTTTCAAATTATTGATAACATTTTTAAAGAAATAAATCTTTAAAAGCTGTTGTTGTTTTTATTATTGCGTTATAATAAACAGCGTGAGTTTTTCTATTCTTCGTATTAGGGTTCCTCCTCAAGAATAGAAAAAACCCAGCTGTTTATGATAAAGCAAAAATAATATAGCAGGAGTTAATTAAATATAGAAAAAAGGGAGAGGTTTGTGATAAATTAGGTACTCGTATAATAAAAGAGATGCCAGAGAGATATATGAAAGATGTCTATGTTTTCTAATCGACATCTGTTTTTCTCTTTATATTTCCTGTCGGTATAAAGTATTCCCTAGCCTATTTTTATATATAAGAAAATAGGAATCACAGTATTTCCTCATAAAAAGGATTCATTTTTTTAAAATGATAGTAGTATATGGACATAAACTTATGCTTAACTAATAGGATTTTATAAAAGCAATTCATAAAATCATTCCTTAAACAATAACCTATAATATACTCTATTATATAGAGGGTTTTTTCTGATCAGGGATCAATAAATATTTAGTGATCATTGATCACTGAGCGTAAACGTTTGATCGAAAAAAAAATCGCAATAAATTTTGATATTGCGATACTTTTTATAAAATAAATAGAACTGAAAAGAACTCCCGATATTATGAGGAAATGACCAGGAAAATACAGTCAAAGAAGAAATGGCCCCAGAAAAAGAAGCAGGTAGAAATGGGCCAAAATAGGAAAGAAAAATGATAACTTTTGGAAAAAGGGCCCAAATTTCATGGGTAGGCAAGTATACGAGCAAGTATATCGGACAATAAGAGACAGTGAATAAAAAATATATAGCCTTCCATTTCCTACAAAATCCAAGTACATATAATTTATATAAGATAGCATGTATTAATTTTTAAATAATCTCTAATCAATTTTATCAAATTGTACTTAATTGTCCTTTGTTATAAATTGTCCGATATTAAATGCATATGAAGAAGTCACAGAGCAGATACATAAATAAATTTATCTCTCTTTCTTATATACTGTACCGAATATCATCGATACTGCAGATATATATAATAAAATCTACCAATACCGATATCAATCGGTAGAAGGTATTTAACGAATACCGAACCGGCGTAGAAGGTATTTAACGAATACCGAACGGTGGTATATTTTTTCTACCGAATCCCAGCTCTTAAACAAAAAAAAATATATATATATATCGTTTTTCTTAATTATGTGGCATTTGGATAAACATACGTACATGTCTTCCAAACGTGCCTTAAAACGTGGTAAAAACATGGACTCATGAAAAAATAAACTTCCTCCCCTCTCCCCCCCCCCCCTACTATGAACTTCTTGATAAATGAAAGCGGTTGGTAGAGAGACTTACTTTTATTATCCTCTTTCTAATTAGAATATAGGGAGGCAATCATATTTCATAATTATTAAAACTAAATAACTGAAAGAATCCATATATCCCCTTCTAATCCTAATATATTTCAATATTTCAATTATACAGTCATGGATTTGAAACCCTTTATAAAATAAAAGATTGTTACTTATTTTAATATATATTTATAATATATTTGTTGTAGATAAAAGAAAGAAAAATGAAGGGAGAAAATGGTGATGCTTTTTTCATTGCTCGTAAACATCTTTATTTTGTAAAGTTGTATCCATGCAGATACGTTGGGAATTTATAAACATTATAATTTGCTTATACCATACTCTATCGAGAAAACAAAAAATAATCGTTTATTTTTCATGGCTATTTGTTTACATATTCTTTTGTATATATTTTTTTTGCAATTTTTGGATTTAAGGCTCGATAAGAAAATTATCGATATTTAACGCAACGCAATCAATTTGTTTTGAAAATCAGTACAGTTTTAAAATAAATCAAATTTCCTTTGTTCTAAAGCGGACTAAAATATTCCTTCCGTTAAATAGAATAAAGGAATTATTTCGGTATTTTGCCTTTTACAATATCTTTCATCATAGGATAAACAATGCATCTGTTTTTAATTTGTGCTTATTCTTTCTAACAATATTTTAGGAGTTAAAGTTAATGAGACTAAATTTATATGACCATTTATACCTCTTCAAGTTTCATTCTCTGCTTTTTCTGGGATAAAAAGTAGAAGGGATATTTAAAAAATGGCTCCCCACAATGCCTGATCAAAATTGAGTTTCAAGAAAGCGTGTTATTTTCAAAGCTTTTTGAACTCAAAAGTCCTAAAAGCATAGTTAAAGTTAGTCTTCAATGAGTGGATTTAAAAATATCCAAGTTACAATGTTTTAAGCAACAAACTTTGTAGCCACTTTTTTTCTTCTTACCTAGGCCATTGCAAAGGAGTACAGAGTACTCATCCTTTGAGGGCATAGAGAGTAGTTTTCTGTTAAAGCAAAGTGTTTTGATTGGATATTTTTTCCCGCCGAGTGAGTTATGTTTAAGTATTCCTCCGGAGCTTGAAGAGCATGAGGAGGAGCTGGAGGAGGATGATCCCAGTAGATGTGAGGATGACGTCGACATGATCTCGCTTCCACGGTGAATAGTCCCCCCACGAGATGGTTCTTCCTCACATTCATGGTGACTCACTCAAAAAGCAAAAATATTATATTTCTATATAATGCCCTCTTCACTTCTTCCTTATTCAAGTGCAACTGAAATGTCTTGATTGAAGGAATTAATACAGAGGGGAGGGGGAAAGGACGGTGAAGGCACGTGTGATTTCCCTTCGAGAGGCTATTAGAGCAAACGTGCTATGAGAAGCCCCTCTATCAATCTTCTCTCTCCCTCTCTCTCTCTCTCTCGCAAACATCAAGCAAGATCCTTGCATAACAAATATATTTCTATATTTAAAATAGATTCATTTAGAATCTTCAGCAATGGATCCGTCTCAGTTTTTTTGTTGTTGCAAATTTGGCTTGATGGAATGGCAGTATCCAAATGGATATGATTAAAATTATAGCATTAAATTTAGTCCAGAAAGCTTGTCAATGAGGCTGATACCCCCTCTCGGGAGTCCAATCTGCACCCTCAACATTGACAGTCGGTCAAGCAATCGATGGGGCTGGTATGAGTGTAAGATTTCAGATTACCAGAGATAGGATTCTACTGAATTCGGTATCAGGTGCAAGAGATGTTTTTAAATCAGTAGATGTTTTTAAATATCTATCAATATATACCGATTAAAAGGTGTTTTCGAGATATCCACCTGCTGATTCTTAATTCAATTTATTTTCGAAAAATCAATATTCTGATAAAAATATATACCGCTGCGGATTGTCAATATCATGTAAACGATAGTAGTATTCACTTTCTTTAAATTATTATTGATACAATAAATCTACCGGGTGTAGTAGTAATATACCAAAACACCGATAACACTATGTAACAGGATTTTGCCCCTGGGCAAAATTTCTAATTTGAGTCCCATTTTTTACGAAGATTCCAAAATGCCACTCAAAATATCGTCCGAAAAATATGGGAAAACGATTGACATGCCTGACAGAGCTTAGTCGGAGGTCCCTCGGCAGTGAAAGCTGCCTCTTTCTTGTCACTGAGCCACCCCTGAAAAGAGGTGGAACTGGTCTGGCTAACGTCCGAGGATTGTCTGGCTTCGTTTGTGATAAACCTTAGCCGAGGGCGGCAATTTTTGTGTCGTCTGATATTATAATATCTCAAATCCCAAAGTTCTCCTCGGAGGACCTCGTGGTTTTTTAAATAAAAACCATAAACAATAAGAACTTAGTTGTGGCGAGTTATTATTCTGACATTACCAAAGAGGACTCTTGTGCTTTGATTGCACCCCTAGTTGAATACTGTAATTCAAATAATAAACCTCTTCTCATCTGCGGTGACTTTAATGCCAGAAGTACCCTGTGGAGAGACAAATTAACAAACCCACGCGGTGAGAAACTGGAAGAATTCATGGCCAACTTTAATCTCAGTCTTCAGAATGTGGGATGTATCCCTACATTCGTCGGTGGAATGGGAGAATCAATCATTGATCTGACTCTCACAAATCCATGGAGTCAGTCCCTTGTTTCATCATGGAAAACGATTGACGACTTCTCAGGTTCAGATCACAGATTTTGTGTATTTCATGTCAATGCAGCAAGATACCTCACAGATGACATTAATTACCGGAGCGTCAATTGGGTTTCCTTCAGAGATCATTTATCATCATCACAACCAAGTAGACAGTTTCGTTATCTATGTGATAATGACATTGACATAGAAGCCAATAACATAGCAACAGAGCTACTGGGGGCATTAAAGAGCTCTTGCAATGTTAGATCTGGAATGTTAAGGAAGGCAAATCCCTGGTGGAATGATGATCTCCAGATACAAAGACGCAGGGTTAAATACCTCGAGCGGAAGGGTAGATCATGCCTCTACAAAGCCGAGAAAAATTATATCAGAAAATGATTATTAAAGCGAAAAGGGAGGCCTTCAGAGAGTGGGTGACATCTTTAGAAGGACCAAAGGACATCTCCCGACTTATGAAATCACGAGCTAATCACACAAATGTTCGTGTAGGTATCATGGACAACAAAGATAACGAAAAGGACAGTCTGAAACTTCTACTTGATGAGCACTTCCCTGAATCCATTGAAAATGATCCAGCTGGCAGTGCACAGCAATCAAGCTTTCAAATCACAGAGCCGCTGGAAGATTACTTCAGTGCTGAATCCGTCAAATGTGCAATAAAAAGTCTTAAATCAAACAAAAAGCCAGGTCCTGATCAAATACCTGCCCAAGCATATAAACATGTACCTGACTGTATTGTGAGCCGCTTAGTTACACTTTACAATGCTGTTTTTAGTACAGGATACACTCCTAAAATTTGGAGGGAGTCAAAAGTAATATTTATCCCTAAGGCGGGGAAAACCAACTTTAGTGAACCAAGGGCCTTCAGGCCAATTACTCTTACAAACGTGTCTCTGAAAATACTCGAACGAATGGTTCAATGGAAAATCTTCGAAAAATGTGATTGGTATCTGGACAACCAGTATGCGTTTACCAAAGGGAAGTCTATAGACACTGCAATAAGTAGGCTTGTGGACTGCTATGAAAGTAGTTACTATTCAAAAGAAGAGGCCCTTGTTGTATTTCTTGACATTGAGGGTGACTTTGATAGGGTAACCTTCGATCACATAATGGACGCCATGACCAAATTTAGGACTGACCATAGAATAATTATGTGGTATAAAAATCTACTACGAAACAGAATTGTAACTGCAAGACTTGGCAGTGAAGAACTGTCCGTGATACCCACGAGAGGCTGCCCTCAGGGAAGTATCCTTTCCCCGCTGGCTTGGAATCTTGCCTTCCAGGAAGCAGTAGATCTTATTGTTAAACCTATATATCAAGTGGCCTACGCGGATGATCTTGCTCTTTGTGTGAGAGGCATTGACCGAGCAACTCTATTTAGTATAATGCAAGAAGCTCTTGACAAACTACTGCAATGGGCTGAAAATAGGAATACCACTTTCTGCAGCAATAAGACCAAGTTGATGTTGTTTTCTAGGAAGAAAAACGGGACGCATAAGTCTCTCTATTTGGGCGACTCCATAATTGAAAGAGTGAGAATTCATTGAGGTTGCATTAATATTATTGTGATTTGTTACGAAGAAAAAAAAACAGGCTTACATTTTTATTTAAATATAATTATTTACAAGTGTCAAAAATAATTTTATTTTTTGGAGAGTTACTGTGATTTGGAAAATTGCATTCCAATATTGTTATCAAATTATTTAAAGAACTTGCAAATAAAAAGGCAAACCTGTTTTTTTTCTTCGTATTACATCACTATAATATTTAATGCAACCTCAATGAATCACCTAACAGTAGTTACTTAATATGATCAATACTTCGTCCTCCTAAATTGATATTTTCTTTACTTTCATGCCAGATATCGAAATTATAAAAACTGTTCTGAAATGCATTGACATATACCAAAAATATATTAAATATTGATTATAGTCAATAGACTCGAAACAAAAAAATATAGCCACTTAAATAGAACACTAAAAAATGAGCAACTTTTTGAAATCTTAAATTAATACAACGACAAAAGAACAAACAAACAAATTAGAATAATAAATACAACAATATCACAATGGCATAACAGACTTAGGTATATAACAAACTAAAATTAGCATTAAAATAATTAAGCTTAATGTTGAATTAAAAGACTAAAACGGACGTAAAAATTCATAAAGCTAATAAAATTTTGATAACTTCTTAATTAACTTAATATGGCGGAGAGACTTGGTTGGGAAATACTTGATTTCCCTCGAAGCGAGAGTCCACGAGTTGTCAGTTACGGAGGGGATTGATCCTAGGATCTAATCAATGAGGTTGACCAAAAATGACCATCCCTCTTGGGAGGATTCGATCCTGTGCCCCAAACATTGAGAGCTGAATGCGCCTCAACACTCACGGCTATCGCACCCCTTCTTTTTTGTGTCTAGATGGTCCGATAGAATTGCATCCGACAGGATATATATAAGCATTAAAATTAGTCACTCGAACATAGACTCTTATCAATAAGGTAGACTAAAATGACCATCCCTCCTCAGGATTCGAACCTGCGCCCCGAAAAAAGCTATATTTCATCAAAATAAATAAACTAAATAAATAAAAAAAAGAATATTTATATTCGCGGATTAGTCGTCAAAGATATTTCAGGTTCTATTGTGTCCCATCAGGGTTAAAACTATTTTAATTTGCCCCATTTCTCGACATCCTCGCTTACTCTAGATAAAAAGCTAAATTGAATAATTGTGTAAAGCAGTTAAGTTTTAAGCTCTCTCTTTATGTTGTCATATCAAGAGTCAATATTGACTTTTCTTAGTTAAAAAACGGTATTGAAAACGAAAGGGATTTATTTATTTACTATCCTCTACGGATGAAAAATCAATTAAGGCAAAATATATAAGAAAATGATTTGTAAGAAAGTTTTCCTCATTTACAAACCTACATAATTAATTTGAGTAATCAAATGATAAACTTTAAAGGATTCTTCATCAACGTTTATTATGTGCATTTAAAATAAATGGCATAAATCGAACCAATGCAAATTCGTAGTTAGAACATTGATAAACACTTTTGTTTAAATTCTTTGCCTTTATTTCAAATCGAATAACACATAAAATTTCGAATAAGAACTATTGTTAACAATGTTGCATGCACTTAAGCCACTATAATAAAATATTATTTGAGCGAAAAAATGAAAGACCAAAAAGAATGTGCTTTAGCTCAGTGCGTATGTTTGTTTTACTCTCAATTTTCCCTTATGGGGAGATCAATATTAATCAATAGGATCATTGAACCTCCTATTCTAGTTTCACATAAAGTAATATCATATTATAGATGCAACTCAATCGAGTTATATAAGCAAACAAAGAGATAAAAACATTCAAAAGGCTAGATTGTATATTATTTTTCAGCTATGACTCGCAGTTGATTGACACCCCAGCATGCCCTTGGTATCTAAGGTTTCTCAAAATATTAATTAACCATATACATATGTATGTTTATTAAGTACAAATGGAAGGGATCCAAAAGGTTTAAAATATTGGAGGAACCTCCGAGGATATCTTAAGCATGATGCACTAGTTTTCTGTGTAGAACATGGCCGTAGAATCTGTTGTGTTACTATAACAATCTGAGGGATGCAATAAAACATTTAAACTTAATAGTTATGAAAAATGAGAAGGAGTGGATGTGGTATCTGTACATGTGTTTATTGTTTATGTATTATTATATATATATATATATATATATATATATATATATATATATATATATATATATATATATATATATATATATATACACAATTTCTGCTCAACGGACCCAAAAGTTGTGTAGTAAACTTATGTAGTAATATTTTTTTCGCCATTCGATCGCCTCTAATGTCCTCATTAATAATGCTATTTTCAAACACTTTGCTGCCAAAATGTAGGTATGAATACAAGGATTTCAAATTAGTGCTTATGTTTTATATTACTTCCAAATTAAACGAAATATGCAAGTTTTAAAATTATTTTATGGAAAATACCCCAAAAATGACTATTTCAAAACATTAATATCTCGTTCAATTTTGGATGTAAATACAAAATAAATCCAAATTTAAATCCTTGCATTCATACCTACATTTTGCAGCAAATTGTTTGAAAATAGCATTCATATTGAGAACATTAGAGGCGATCGAATGGCGAAAAAAATATTACTACATAACTTTTGTGTCCGTTGAGCAGACACTTCCCATTATTCGATTTCGTTCAAAATTTTACAAGATGATCTCTATGCACTAAGGTAAATCCTTGGGGAAGCCCGACTCTCAAATCTGAAATACCTAAAATAAGAATCACCCTATATATATATATATATATATATATGTACAGAGAGAAAGAGAGAGAGAGAAGACTCACTTGATAATTGTTCATACCCATATATAATAGTCATTAACAATAGCGAATATCGTTAACTTAATTGTACTTCAATTACCATGGAGGGACATTGCCCCACTGGTTAGAAAATGAATGATGATATAAAAAATGAGTTAAATGGCATCAACAGTTAGAGTTGAGAGACTGAGATTGAGAGAAAGAGAGAGTCCGCCACAAATCTGGGGCTTCGTTTTGAGTATATTAGCAATCCAATCGGATATACAGAGTATATAAAAAGTATATCTTCATCTTACCACTTTTTCATTTGACGTTTCTCTTAGAGATGGACTTTTTCTTATTTTCTTGAGTTTTAGAAGTCGCTCATGCAATTGTCGTGAAATTAGAAATGCATCCAGAGAATCAACAAAAATTCAGCAGCTACTTTGGAGAGGGCAACTACTTTATTCACTCCATGCATAGGTGAATCCTTATTAATACTTTTCACTTCAAGCAAAGGTGGGTTTTCGCGTTTTTTTAAATGATTTAGTGTCTGGTGATTTGGTCATTTAATTTACTTGGGCTTCTGGTCCTTACCCATCACAATATTCTCATTTTCCATTCTCTGAAGAAATATTGGCACCTTTTGAGGAGGTTCAAATTGGAATTTTCCAGAAGATTTGAATGATGTTAGGCAATATTGATCCAAGGTAAAAAATATTTGACGAAAAATAAAGACCTTGCTTTAAAAGATCCTAGGAAAAATGGTCTCAAAGAGGAAAATATGGAAAATGGCCAGAATACATGTGGGCAAATATATGAATAGAATACACTTAAATATTATACAATAAATATTTTTTATTAGCATGTAGTGGTGTAAAAAAAAACAATAATTGTTTGGATAATATTTAGCTGTATTCCCGCCAAAACTTGCCTATCCATATATTTTGAAAGTTTTTTGATATAATTTTCTTTTTTCTGGGAGGGTTTTACTAATTACCATTCCTTCTTACCATTAATATGAATATAATGGTTTGAACCAAAGGCATGTCCGGTAGAATATTAGTGAAGCGAATATAAGGTGGAGCTTGTAATTTGATAAATATCAAGCGGTTGGTCTTCAAATTGTTAAAAATGATACTTTGTTGTTGTATGATTTTATTACGGAGCTAATATATGTAACTCTAGCCTTCATGGCTACTAAAAACATTTACCTTTATATACAAACAAATAATTATACAATAATAAAATATTAATTTAAAAAAAAAAAAAACTAATATAAAAATATCCTTTTTTTAATGTTTATAATTACATTCAACTTAAGGGTTATAAGGATCTAGAGAACCCTGCAATTGTCTTTGCTACTCTCGGAGCACTTGATAAAGTGCATGCCTCTCTTAATGGCTGTGACAAGCTCCAGGCCTTTGAAAGGTTAACAGCAGCAACACAGTTGGCAGAGACGGGTTTCTTGAGGCATATAGTAGCACTACAGGTGCGCTCATAGAAGCCCTCGAGAATCCTCTCCAAGGGACACGTATGACTTCCTATCATTCACGGAACCTCACTTACTTATACCTATATCTGACAAGGGAAATGAACATGAACATATCTAAGATATCATTATAAAAGATACAAATCATAATGTTATAAATGAAGAACACTCAGTTTTCCTTATTTGTCTATATAATGATTGTAAGCTTACGTTGTTAGGTCCTGAGGAGGTAAGGTTCAATTTGGGGGAAAATAACTGCCTCTCTCTCATCCATTAATTAGTTAATGGTGTTTAAGGGACGATTTGCAATCCTGTTTATATCTCAATATTCTGGGGTTGAATAAAATCGAGGTTTTTTTCTTGCCTATATGAATGAACTTATCTCTGAGTTGAACACTCAACATAGTACAGGGTGGGGCAAACTAATTTCCTTTTTTCCAAAGGCAATAAAACAAGCTGTGCAATTCAGAAAGGTTTTATTTTTGTTTCATAATGAAAGCACATCTTTAAAGTTTTATTTTACATAGTTTTAAAAATCACACCACTTAGATCACATCCTCCAGAATCGATACACTGGACAAACCTATTTTTGGTACTTTCCATTACCCTCGCCAGCGTATCGGCGGGTATATTGGTTATTTCCTCTCTGACGTTGGCCTTTAAATCTGCCAGGTTTCTTGGGCGGTTGTCATAAACTCGGATTTCAAGTAACCCCACAAAAAAAATCACAAGGGGATAAGTCGAGTGACGGGCTGGCCATTCCAAATCGCCTCTTCTTGAAATCAGGCGCCCCGGAAAGTGTTCTCGCGAAACATTCATTGAAGCCCTTGAGGTGTGCGCCGTTGCTCCGTCCTGTTGAAACCAAATCTGCCCTAGGTCTAATTCTTCAATTTGCAGGAGAAAAAATCCTATAGCATTTTAACATAACGCTCTGAATTGAAGTCCTCACAGCCTCGATGTTTTCAGGTGTTCTGACGCGCCTAGCTATCCGAATTCTTTGTTGTGTTGTACTCCCGGTTTCTTTGAACGTTTTGACCCATGCAATGATTGACTTCCGGTCCAGAACAGGGCCTCTAGGTGCAACATTAAAATGAGTGCGAAAAGAGCGCTGGGTTGCAATCACAGACTGATGGTTGAAAAAATACGCCCCCACGGCTAACGCACGCTCCTCTCTGCTCCAACGCATGATAGTGACTGACTGTATTTCCAAGAAAACTTTACGCCTGCTTCTTTGAAATGAGCCCACGCTCACTTCTCCACTACAACTACACACCAAATGCCACAAATTTAAAAAAAGGAAGTTAGTTTGCCCCACCCTGTATTATAATTCGTGCATCCATACTAACATAAATAATAAATCATAATTCATATTTATCCCATACTACAAATAGTATATGAAGGTTAAATTTGAGTTTATACTACAAAAGTGAAGGAGGATTTTTAAAATGTGATTCCTCTTCGATATTGCTTTGAATATGTTTTTTAATATTCATTCCGTCTTTTCTACTTTTTGATGGAATACTTTAAAATTATATTTTACCATTTGACAAATTATACCCTTATATTTTACCATGTGAAAGAAAATGAAATTGTCTCTTCTTTTAAGAAACCTTCTGAAATAAGCTAATATTTTATGCTTTATCCTTGGTATTGAGTAACAAATTATATTTATTAGATTTGGCTTACTCCAAGGGAACAAATTAAATTAAAAATCTCCAAATTTTTGAATAAAATATTTAAAAAGTTGATAAAAGTATGTTTTTTAAGCTTTTAGAATGATGCCTTTAGAAGAAAAAAAAAATGCCATGGAACACAATTCAGGTATGTATCTTTTTGATATCTATCTGTGTATTCTTCTTAATTACATTGGCATGCAGAAAAAAAAGTAGATCCAAAAAGTCGAAACCAACAAACTCTTATATTTTTTATGCATAACTAAATTGTTTTTTAATACTTTTTTATGCTCATCCATCCGAAAGGCCGACATTTCCTACTGTCTATTGTCTTTAATCAACTATCCCATCTTTGATCGCATTATGATGCATTTATTATATTAAAGAAAATAACCATAGCGATAGAGTTACCAATGAAATATATTTGAACTAATTCAACTAATTGCACTGCGGCCAATTGACTGGTCCATTTTAACAAGCTCACCAAACATACTTTTCAATATATCGATTGTATCATTTGCTGTGTAGGATTTTGTATAAGCCACAGGCAAAAAAAATCAGTTGTCGTGGTGTAGTAACGGTTTCCATAATCAGTAACGTAAGGATTGTAATCGTCCACGAAAACGAACGGTCCAATGACACCGTCAGCACGTAATCCATACCAAACAGTCATTTTTCGGGATGTAATGACACCTCATTAATCAAATGTGGACTTTGCCGGACCAATAGGGCATATTTTGTTTCTTAACCAAAGACATTGGTCAAAAATCGCCGACGAGGATTTTGCAGTCAAATTAGGATCAGTTACAAATTTTCCTTGACTCCATTTTATCAATTCAGACATTTGAAGTGCTCAAGCGGCTTCAACGGTTCTTGTGTCCACTTGATATTATACGGTTGTATTCCAAGATATTTTAGCAAAATTTGCTTCAACAATGTCACAGAGATGCCCAACGATTGAGAACGGCGTGTATAATACAAATTTGTTGTGCTTGCGAGAGCCATATCTTTTACACATTTCGTGTATTTCTTTGTCCCACTGAACATTATTTAGCATGTATGTGGAAGTTCGATTCCGTTGACCACAAATCGGTATTAACGCTATTAAAGTTTTAATCAAAGACTCATCACTTTGTAATAAATTTTAATAATTGGCAAGCGTTGCTCGAGTGTGTTAAACTAATTTATTTGCTCTCAAGATCAGTCAGCGTAAAATTTGAGCGTTCCTATTGAAAAATCCTTGATATATATATATATATATATATATATACGGTGCTATGAGGGGCACGCCTGTTTCTGTGCCTATATCCATGCGACAAACAAAAAATGCCCTCAGACAAGCAACCTTGAAGGAATGGAGGACTGCATGGCGTGCGATGAGCACTTGCCGCCAGTCTAAACTCTTCATTCCAATCCTTATATCGGAAGTAAGATTTTTAAATACAACGAGCTCAAATCTGCGTCATTGTTGGAATGATCAGTGGACATATTGGCCTCAACAGGCATCTCTACCAGATGGGACAGGTCATAAACCCAATTTGCCGACTCTGCGAGGAAGAAGAAGAACCCCGTACCATCTTATCTTTGATTGTCCGTCGGCAAGGCAAAAAAATATATCCCTTGAGGGAGAGATCGGGAAGCGACGTTTAGCCTTCGAAGATTTTATTTTTAAGGCATTTAAATGTTTAAATTTCATAAAATAATTTGTAATAATATAGAAAGCTTCTAGATAGGTTCACTAACGGCTGATATCGGATTAAGTTCCGTGAGTTGGGTCCAATCTGTGAGCTAAACAAACAAACAACAATATATATATATAATAACTTTGTAAAGGTAAGATCAAAGTCAATAAATGAAGTCTAGTGAATGCAATTTATCTCTCTCTGAGTGTTTAAGCATGAAGCTGTCGGTAATATAGAGCTCACGTTGCACACGAAAACGGATTCCTAGTTTACCTCGTGCTCTTCACATGCTTAGTAAGCTTTCTCTGTCATATAAAAATCCTTACGCAAGAAGTTGTTTTTATTTTCCATCCTCTTTTATCATATATGTTGTACAACGAGATTTATGTAAGAGCCTTAGAAGAGCGCCTTCGTAACTCTAATACTTTAAATTCATTATTATTATTGTTATTATCATATTTTCTCATCAATGGGAAGGGCTCCAAATTTCTAAGGAACTCCATCTATTTTGGTTGACTGCATGCTCTTTGAATCAAGTCAACGGAGAATATTCATTTTTGTGAGTTAAAGCACATAGATGTTCATTATTTTCCTTTGATAATATATATTATTTTTGACATGTATTTATGTAACTCTTGTTGTTATTAGTCACAACGGTTTGATGAAATTGCAGTTTCTCTTTATATAGATAAATGTAAGTTTTGTATCAAATATTGAAAGCTTTTCTATTTTCTGGAGTGTGTTTTAAATTCCGACAAGCAATTTTATCACTTAAAAATAAATAGAAATATATTACTTCAAAAACATATAAGCAATATGATCTTTTGATGTTCCATTATCTCGATTATGACTATTTGAAGCAAGGGGCTTAGTGACAAATAGAGTTTGTTCCTAATTTTGGTATGAAGTGCACTTACGTCCATTTATCTTTTAGTAATTCGTCATAATTAATTAAAAAGGCTTATCATCAACTCAATAATCGAATAGTGAAATATATCCTTCCTTATTTTAGCTGCACTTTGTATCAAATATCCTTTGTATACTTTCGTAGTCATTAAAAGGCATCTATTTGGCAAACATATTTCTATGCAAACATTTTTATTTAAGAAAACTTGCAGTGGTAAAATCAGGCAGAGAAACAAAAAAAACTAATTAAAGTATAACAATGAAGACTTTCCTTCAAATCCAAATGTTCTTATATCTTAGTTTATATATATATATAAGTCTATTATAACGATGACTATCACTTATGTCCCCCTGGGTAAGGTCTGTATTGATTTACTACACAAAAAACATATGAATAGAGATCCAGTAGAGTCGTTGATTCTCCTGGTAGAGATTACTATCTTCATCTCTTCTAGGAGAGATGACGAAAAAATATGGAGATAATATATATTATGATGTTGTACAAAATATTTATTCAATCTGCAATTTCTATTCTATATTTTAGTAGAAATGATTTCATTTTGTGTTGAAGGAAGCAAATGCGATGCAAAGTTTTATTAACAATTAATTTATATCACCGATCTATAATATATAATTATAATAATTTGATACTCATCTGAGAAGAAATCAGACATGATAAAAATACTTTGAATAACAACCTCATATCATCTCCATATTTAAGTCGTCATCCCTCCTATAAGAAATAACACACAGGATCTCTTCTAGCAGAGTCGTGGATTCTTCTGATATATATCACGATCGTAGTCACTCCTAGGAGAGGATACGATCGTGATCTTTACCAGGAGAGTCAACGACGACTCTACGGGATCTCCATCTCTACTGAGACATATTTAAACAAAAAAAATACAGATTTTAAACGTGCACCCCTCGCAAAAGTCATTGCGTCATTAGAAATTAAATGATCATAGAAAAATGGATTTGGGTTTGACACAAAATAATTTACTACATCAATTATATCAAATATTAAGACTTATTAGAAAAGGGTCAGCTAATTTACTATGTTCACCAAAATATACCTATGTATATTAGGAAGACTATGTAAAAGAACATATTTTCAATACACATTTTCGTTCAAGATTATTTTACTACAGCAAAGCCAAAATATAAACAGACTAATAACGGAAATTAAAAGATCAAACATAAGCGTGTGCAACATATATGGTCCTAAATTCAAATACAGCAATTAATATCCTTGGAATCCACGGTTTGTTTCCCCCCAAAAATAAGTCTTTCTCAATGCTTGAAACATCGTGTAGCATTCGAAGGGAAGTACCGTAGTATCCTATAGCCATAGTTTCCATGACTCCTAATTTGAACATCGAGGGATAACGTCTTTTGATAGCGGATATCAATTTACTCAATTCATATGAGAAATAATATTTAAACAAGTATATTTCATTCCTATACTCTCCTACCTATGCATTTGGTCCATTTCTTCCATGAGTCATCATTTTCCTTTTCTACCTTAGTCCATTTCTTCTTAGTCCTTATTTTCCTTTTCTACCTTGGTCCATTTCTTCCTTTGCAGGGGAGCAATGGAAACACCAAGGCACTTCTTGGTCGAGTGTTCGTATGTAGTTCGGATTTTAGGGCACTGGGATTTTTAATTTAGTTTTGAAACCGAAATATTTTTTTCTTTTTGTCTTCTTTTACTGTTTATAAACTATTAACTTTATTAAACTAGTGTTATATTTAAAAAACGTTCACATGATGAAAGTATAATTGATTTATATTAATTCCATTATGAATGATATTTAACCTTTGATGCATTATTTGTTCAGTAATAACCTATGTTGTAAAACAGTTATGTAATAGATGTATTGTGTATGCATTAAAAATATATCAATTCACAATTACACACTGTAATGTGTACTTAATGTCCGAGTTATAAATATAAAAGGTATTACGAAAAAATGATTCATTAGATATGTAGACTAATAGAATTCGTTATTAAGAAATAAAAATAAAAAGATACATTTCTATCATATTTCGTAACTAGATCAATAAATGTACCGTTACTTTTTTTGTTGTAACAAGTAATAACATTTAATAACAGACATAACAAATTGGTCCATACGAATGGGTCACATATGTATGTAATAAAGTTAACAATGGTATTCATAAGATCATTTGGGTGGGATCAACTTTAGCTGATCGCAATTTGTATATGTAAAACTGTACTTTGGCTGTGTCAAAATTAATTTTGTTTGAGAGAAGACAAATTATTTCGGTTTCAAAACTGAATTAAAATCCACGTGTCTTAAAATCCGAACTACATACGAACACTCGATCAAGAAGTGCCTTGTGTTTCCATTGCTTCCCTGCAAAGGAAGAAATGGACCACGATAGAAAAAGAAAAAAGGACCATGAAGAAATGGACCAAGGTAGAAAAGGAAAATGTTATCTCATGCAAGAATGGACTAAATAAAAGGTAGGCAAGTATTGGAATGGAATACACCTAAGTATTGTTTAAATCTTATTCCTCATATAAATTGAGTAAATAATGATATAAGATAATTCAATTTTTGCAGCTTTAGATAAATGCTCTTTTTTGATTGTCAACTTTAGTTCAAAATCACCCAAATACTATAAAACATATGTAGTGTCTTTAATAACTAACATATCGATGTCAAAATCCCTTGAAGGAGAATACAGATATAATTTCGGGAGCATATCGATATTAATAGCAATATAATCTTAAATATATCATAAGAAGAAATATGCGCCTAATTTCGGACGCAATTGACACAATGTTTAAGTATAATTATTTGGATTTAGAATAAATATCATAATCTAAAGCAGATATAGAAACTTTAGTCAATAATAAGCAATTAATAATTTGCAAGTGCTCATGGAACTAGGATTTTTCATCGAATAATATTCCATTTCTATATAAAAAACAAACGCGATCGAAATTAGACATTCATTTTTGTTAACTTTGAAAAATGATTGTAACATCGGTTTGGACCTACTCTCACTATTTCATGTTTTATTATTAAAAATAATACTAGTCTTTTGATAAAACAGTCTTGTTTATTGTAATAAATTATATATAACTTGAAAATTATTTTGAAAAATATCAATAAACTAAATAGATATAAAACTGCAGTTGAGATTTATTATAAATACAAATATCCATTTATAACAATCGCGTCCGATATTAGGCATATATTTCTTCTTCTTTATGTACTTACTTTTTGAGTGCTTCAAACTTCGGTATGTTCATTATTTAAGACAATACGTTTTATTTACAATAATTTGTGTGATTTTGAATTACATTTGACAACTAAAAAGAGAGTATGTATCCAAAATTGCAAAAATAAATCATTTTATGTCATTTTTTACTGAGTTGATATTAGAAATAGTATTTAAAGAATACTTAGGTGTATTCCACTCAAATACTCTCCTACCTATGTATTTGGTCCATTTTCTTCCCCGAGTCAACATTTTCCTTTTCTACATTTGTCCATTTCTTCTTGGTCCATTTTTTCGGTCCATTTCTTCCTGGCCGTATTTTCCTTGGTCATTTCTTCCCTTATATCAAGGAAACTAGTTAGAAGGGTTTGATTTTTTTTTTTGCTATTTGGTTCGATGAATTGCATCCGACAGGATATAATAAGCATATAGCATTAAAATTAGTCTATCGAACCTAGGATCTTATAATGAGGTAGACCAAAAATGGCCATACCCTCTCGGGATTCGAACCTGCGCCCCCAACATTGAGAGTTGAACACGCCTTAGCACGCACGGCTATCGAGCTTCCTTTGTTTGATGTTTCCCTTGCTTCGTTCGAAAGGAAACTTGTAAAAAAAAGATCCAAAGGGAGTGCGATAGCAGTGTGTGTTAAGGCGTGTTCAACTCTCAATGGTGGGGGCGCAGGTTCGAATCCAGATAGGTGACGGTCATTTTTTTCTACCTTATTGTTAATATCCTAGGTTTCGATAGACTCATTTAAATGCTTATTTATATCCAGTCGGATGCAATTCTATCGATAGGCAAAAAAAGGATCCATTTTGATCGTATATCATAACTAAATAAGAGATTGTTGACGTTCGTAAAAAAATTGTCGTTTGTCGTTCGTTTACGTTCACCAAAGTTATCGTTCATCGTTCATTTAAGATTGAATCGTTCGTCGTTTGTTTCTCGTTCGTCATTCTGAATGAAAGTGACGATGTTTTTTACCAAGGAATTATTTCCCATCAAAAAGTATTTAAAAAAGAACAAGACTACTAGTCTATGGAGAGTACTTATCTTTCTTTTGGCACCAGGGGTAGACATTCATGAAGGTATTTTGAATAAGAACATACCTGCAAGTTACTGTATGATTTTTTTTGGTTAAAAACATTTTATTCGGTTAATTGTGAAAATTTTATAATGTGTAAAAAAATACACTGAAATTCTATACATAAACAGAGTAAAGCTATTCAGGGCAGGTGCGAAAATACACAAATGAACATTTTAGCTCACATTTACTGCCCTGAAGAATAACCTTATATAAAAGGACGATTATTGATTAAATTGGTTATTATTATTTTTTTTCTAGAACACACATTAATTATGTCACCGGCCCATTTCCTTGTTGGCGCTCCTAAATCCGGGATTTTGATGAAGAGCAGCGTAGCGAGCTGAAGCACCAATCATGCTGGGCCCTAGGTCTTCTTCGACTACGTAGCATTTGTCGTAATTTTTGAGCTAACAAAGATTTCATTTTTTGTAATGCAGATTGAATTGCATTGTGACTAGGGGGGCATTTACAAAAATATCGTTGCCAAAGAGAATGTGAGCTTTCAAAATATTCGGGGATATATCGCCGTTTTAACACACGTTTAGTTTTATAAATCTTTTATTATTGTTAATGGGACAATCGAAAAAAGCATGCGAGGTATTATTCAATAAAAAATCACAATTCATACAAGGATTCTGAAATTTAATAAGCATCCCTGAATGAAATTTAATGGGCATATCTGAATAAATTGAACTTTCAGTGAATATAATTAGTGATATTTCATTAATGCTACAAAAATATCAAGTTGGATTGTAACAACGCTTATGACCTCACAACAAAGATAAATATTACCTCAGTAAACAAAACCACATATATAATAGGCATCTCTTTTCACATAAAAGTTACAACTTTGACCTGCAAGACATTAAAACGTTGTTGGCGCATTTAAAGTCTGTGTTTTGTTCATGTTGATTTTCTTGGGGTTAAAGAGAGCAGCATACTCAAGAGATCATTATATATATAGGGGTCGTCGATGTTGTCACAAGATGTTGTTGCCTATGATTCATCCATGTGTTGTGGGTGTTGAAGAATATCATTTATATTTATCAAAGTTAAAAGTCCATTCTTAGTGTCAGGATTTACTTAAAGTAATGAAACTCATTTTTATATTAAATAGCGAAATTACCCGGCGCTGCCGGGATTTCCAACTTGACAATAGTCTGGATTGAAAAAATATTCCAATAATTATTTTAGTGATGTTATCCCGTGTGATTTTTCATATTAAAATCAGTTCCTTAAAAAGTTGACTTGGGTCCTTCATTGCCATTTTTTCCGTTTTGTTTCCATACGGCTAGGTATTTAAACATAGCACAAAGAAGAAATCACACTACTAATTGTCAGTAAATCATCGCATGGACTTTTCATATTGAAATCTGTTTCTAAAAGTGGCATTGGGTATTCATTGCATTTTTTCCGTTTTTTATACTTACGGGCTGAAAGGTTAATCATTGTAAAAATAAAAAAATTCACACGAATAATTCAGTGATGTCATCGCATGTGACTTTTCATTTTAAAATCAGTTTCTTAAAAAGTTATCACTGGGTTTCATTGCCATTTTTGCCGTTTTGTATTCCTTAAGGCTGGTATTTCAACATCGTAAAAAAGAAGAAATCACACGAATAATTCAGTGATGTCATCGCATGTGACTTTCATATTAATTAAGTTCCTTCAACGTGTGTCATTGGGTCTTCCGCCATTTTTTCGTTTTGTATTCTTAAGGCTGGGTATTAAACATCGTAAAATGATGAAATACACGAATAATTTCAGGATGTCATCGCATGTGACTTTTCATATTAAAATAAGTTCCTTCAACAGTTGTCATTGGGGTCTTCCTTGCCTTTTTATTCGTTTTGTATCCTAACGGTGGGTATTTAAATATCACACAAAGAAGGAATCACACAAATAATTTCAGTGAAATCATTGCGGTGACTTCATATTCAAACCATTCCTTAAAAATTGTCATAGCTTATTAAAGTGCCATTTTTTCCGTTTTGTATTCCTTAAGGCTGGGTATTTAAAACATCCGTAAAAAAGAAGATTAATAATTTTAGTGATGTCATCACATGTGATTTTCATATTCAATTAGTTCCTTAAAACAGTTGTCCTGGGTCTTGATTGCCATTTTTCCGTTTTTTTGTTCCTTAAGGCTGGGAATTTTAACATCGTAAAAAGAAGTTATTTTTAAGTGTTTCATAGAGTGCCTCTGTTATTTTCTATGAAAATAGTTCACCTAAAGTCGGGCATTGCATCGTCATTGCCATTTTTTCCGGATTGTATTCCTTAAGGCTGGGTATTGACATCCCTCTCCTCTCTAGGCATTATGTGAATTTGATTAGCACGATGTTCAATATAAAAAGTGTTGTTATTTCCACAAATAACTTAAATTTGGGGGACAGACAGGGACAGAAAGAAAAATATTTTTAAGTAATCATGTAGAAAACGAACATTTCCGGGAACACTCAATACAACACAAACACGTCTTAGTACCTCAGTCTTATCCACAGAAAATTGGGCAAAATAAACTTGTAAATTTAAAAAATCGGCAAAAAACGTTTGGCGAATAAAATAAGCATGTCGAAGAGATTTTCCGGGAGTTGAAACCCACTATAAAACGCCTCCTGAGCTCTCAACAACTATTCACTGGAAATTTCGTCAGATCTAATGAACCGTTCGGGAGATGGGAAACGAACAAGCCTCAAATATAACGAACTTAAGTTTATTATATCTGAGGCTACCGAACCTTTTGTGTTCATGACAGAAGAAGCCTTAGTTATAACGAACCTAAGTTCGTTATATTTGAGGCTACCGAACCTTCATGACCGAACAAGCCCCGAATATAACGAACCTAAGTTCGATATATTTAAGGCTACCGAACCCGAATTATGAGCTGCTGCGGATCATGCGGTTTGAACTCATGCGTGAAGTGCAGCAGAGGAAGACACAGACGAAGATCTCTGACTTCTTCAAGGCTGGCCCCTCCCCAGCCGAGAAGAGGTCTAGGACAGAGTCTGAGACCAGCAGTGTGTCTGTGACTTCGACCTCCTCCACTAATCTGCAAATGTGTCCAACGGCAGTTCGTCGTCACTCCTGCAGGATATACCTTACACTCCAGAGCCCCCTTTAACGAACTTCGGATTTTACGAACTTTCGGATATAACTACCCTGCCCTCCCCCCCCCCCCCATATAGTTCGTTATATCGAGGGTTTACTGTATATCTTTTTAAAAGTTTTTAAGGTCACATGACGTATTTCTCTGAAGGATCCAATCAGCTCTCTATATCTTTATATCTCTATGGAGATTAAGGATTGAAGTAGCTTTATTTAATATTGTTTGTCAATTTTGCCACTCACGACTCGTCAAGTATTACTGCTGAACTGAACTCGGATCCATGAGCACTTTGATTTGAAGCCTCATTCTCCTAGTTTCAACCAATGGGCACATAAATAAACTCCCTAGTCCGATATAATTTAAAGATCTGATTTCAGACTATTCCACAATAAGTCTTTCGGAAGGGATCCTCATATAGAAAAGTCGTCGTTTTTGAAATATAAGTGATCATAAAAATAATTAAAAGTTAGATGTGTCAAGGGCGGTACACCATAATTATTTAAATAAATAGAGATAAATTCCTAAATATAAAATTAACGTGATTAACTAAATTGGAGCTAATACATAAGTCCTATTATTTATCTCATTATAACGAAACAAATAATATTGGAGAATAAAGGTATGGGTAAAAGATAAAGTGATTATTAGACATTAAGGAAAAAATAAAATAAAACTTGCCACATGCTACATTTTTTAATACATGCAACAAAGTCAGCGATATTGAAGAAAACCAAGGAATGCTTTATTTTATATATTTACTCACCAAACCTAACCACTAATAATATTTGCAATGTTATTGAAGAATCATAATCCTTTTACTTCTTATTGTTATGGTAATAATAAATAGTGTTAGTTCGTTGCGACAAAACATAAATGTGTAGCCTCTTAAAATTACAATCAGTCAAATCCTAGGAAGAATGTTTACTTTTCTGGGATCCTATGTTTGGAGAGAAACCCTAGTCCGTTTATAATTAGGATCCTCTACGTAAGAATTTGTGTTCCACCTTGAAGTTTCCGGAGCTTCAATAGCTATGCCCTGAACTCGAGCTCGGGGAGAATCAGGATCAATTACGGGCAGAAAGAAGGCAAACCTCACTGGATAGATCCAGAACTTTCTTTTTTACTGTGGAGTTCCAGCACATATAAGTTCATAGAGGCCGAGGAGTCCCTAGTCAAGGAGGAGTTCGAGGAAACCTTTAAGGCTGAGCCTATCGACGATTTCGTTACCCATCGGATGAGGTTTGGACACTACAATACGAAACTTCACTCGATTCTTGTTGGCTTAATTATAATGCCGCCCGACAGCCTTCTAATTGGGAAACTCAACCCTAGGGAAGTCATCAAGCTCGAGTGAACAATGGAGTCGGAGATGGTGGGGAAGGATTCAGCTCTCTTATCGAAGTAAAGAGGATCCAAGGCGTGGAGTCGCCCCAAGAAGTTCAAAGACCCAAAGGCATCCCCAAGGCAGGTGACACAAGTGTGCTGCATTTGAATGGAACTAAAGAGGATAAAAATGCCCAGATGCAGGGTGGAAGTGCAACTATAGAGGAGGGGTGGGCCTCTTCGCTTTCTATTGAGAGGAACCGAAGCCGTAGACTGCAGCTGCTTCTTTCGGCCTCGTAGGTGGTGAAGGTGACATAATTTTCATCGAATTCGTTGTTGATGGTTGTATAATTAAATTAATGCTCGACCTCGAGTTGTATGAAGAACACTAGACAATAGGGCAGTCTTCCCCCAACTTCTGGGGTCTTACTTGGAAACCTCTCGAGCCTTTACATCCACCTTCCTGATGAGACTGTCTGTTTCGGAACCTGATGGGATTTCTACAAATCAAATATAAATAACTAGGAGGACAAAGCTACTGCCAAGGAAAAAGATGATGAAACCCTGAAGAAGTAATGGATCCACATTATTTATTACAATTTTAAGAGTTATTTAAGGCACATATAATTTAAATTGTTTTCCAATTAATGTCATAAATAAAAAATAAATGAGTATAAAAGTTTTTTAATTGAATTTTATTCTTAGATAACTTTTAGATATATTTTGTGACTGGACATGAAACTACATAAATACTTCACTTAGAATAAAAATAAAATGAAGATATATTTCTTCAATATCGATTTAATGTTATTTCTTATGATACCCCTCTCGTGGTATGGATGGTTTTTACGTAGACTGATGCAAGATGCTCAGTTTATACCCATATATGACTTTTGGATTTATTGTTCTCAGACTTGTATCCATAGGTTTTTATTGTTTTATGACTTGTATTTTTAGCAAAAAAATAGTAAATTCAATTGAAGGTTGAATATTTCAAGAAACTCAATACTCCATCTTGACATGATATTAATTATATCATGCCAAAGGATAATTCTGTGATGTAAATGTATGTTAAACAGATATGTAGATGAGTAAAGGTCCTAGATTAATAATAAATGAACCATAAATAGGTTGAAGGGTCCTACTGGTTTTTCTGATTTGGACTTAAATAGCCATGAGAAATAATATATGATATAACCACATTGTAAGTTTCTTTCCTTTTTCGTTATTTCAATATACAAAATACTCCCCTTTTACCTTTAAGTTACGAGTATAGTTTATGTAAAATATGAAATGATTAGGGGAAAATACTTTTTCTACTAATACAAGAATAAAAGCCTTAATAAAAACATACTAACTACACACCAAAAATAGTGAGGCATATAATTACATGGAAGTCTTAAAGGATCAGGATCAATCTTAACAGTGCCTTAGAGTAGGAGAGTCTGGACGAAAGACTGATGACTCATAACATAAGCTCACAAAAACCCATAACAAACAAATTTCATATCATAAATTAATAGGTGTTTGGATTTGGCTGTGGATGATTTTAATACCGACTTGACATAGAAAGAGAAAAAAACTGAAAACATAGAGAAATCTCTCTGGCCTCTCTTTTAATATAGTATTAAACCTCACAAACTTCTCCCTTTTTCAGAAATATTTTTTACTAACTATTTTATTTTATTTTACATTTTTTACAAAAAAATCAATACATTTTGATGCGGTGTTTCTTTTATCTTCTAGATGAATTATGAGGGGCGGTCTTCTCTGTCTTCCTCCTTCACTTTCGTCGTCAAATCGGCCAGAAAAATGCTAAGAGAATTAATAAGCTTTGAGAGGAAGCCTAGAAAGCCTTCCGTGACGAGGGAGGCATTGAACTACTTACCATAAGAACAAGTCAGTCCCGACAAGAGACGATGGAGTTCCTCTCGTCCAGGAATCTTGTCGAATAAGTGATTCCGGACACAGGGGGGAACTCCTCTAGAGTTAAATAACTCAAGCTGTTTAATGTAACGCAATAATAATAATAACAGCTTTGTTATGAAAAAGGAGAAGTTTGTGAGGTTTAATACTATAATAAAAGAGAGGCCAGAGAGATGTCTCTATGTTTTCAGTTTTTTTCTCTTTCCATGCCAAGTCGGTATTAAAATCATCCACAGCCTTTGGGTTAATAGCAAATTAATGTTATTTGTATAAATCAAAGGTATATTTTAATGAAAAAAGAGTGGCAATTTAGTTTGAATTTGCTATGAATGATTATTTTAATGATTTGCACTATTTGAGCAGAAATAGGATTTATATGTTGAATAACAATATTATTGCATTTCTAATTTTATTCGTAATGTGGGCAGCCCTTCATCAATCACGAAACCTTTTTGTTTTTAAATTTTATATCTCTAGGATCAGTCATCAAAATGAGGGGTTTTTAAAACTTTACCCAGAATAAGAGCAACAAATGATCTTTCCGGAGTAAAAAAAACATTGGAAGCATCCCACATCCTACCATCGGAGAAAAACTTATGTCTACAGGCAATCCTATCGTACATTGCACAATTCAAGGTAGAATGAGGCTACTGCCAATATTCTCATTCTACTCTGAAACTGATTGGACTCCGGAACGACATTTGCTGCTCTTATTCTGGGTAAAGTATCCTTATATTTGAGTTTGTCCGTCCGTCTGTCTGTCCTCTATAGACGCCGAAACTACAGAAGCAACAGAGCTGAAATTTGGCACACAGATGCACTTGACCCTGTGATGGTTTCTGGGCTAGGTTAGATTCTGATCAGACAGATTTAGTCTGTGAGAGGATTTTGCGGTTTGCATGGATTTTTGAGGGTTAGAAGGCTCGGGATGTAATTAAAAGTTTTGTGGGCTTTGGCTAAAGGCATCTTTGGTATAAACAAAACTAAGACCTAGCGGCCTTGCAAAGGCCTAAAAAAGGCTTGGAAAGCTTTGGTTGTCCATAGTTCGTAAGTGAGATGTTTTAGAGACAGAACGCAAACTAAAAGTTATCTGCATCTCTACTCAAATAACCTGGATCCGGAAAAAAAAATCCGGATCCAGAAACTCTGGACCCGGATTATGGCTTCCTTAACTTTTGATTCTTTCCCATTTCGAAAAAAAGCTACTCTTCAAAGTACATCAAGAATAGGTTTACAATCGGTTCCAAAGAAATTTCCCGGAAACCGGACCGGCCTGTCGGGAAATTCAAGAAAACCTCTGGGGCGACTTTTTAATACGAAAAAAAGTTCAAAACAAAAGATTAAGTTAAGTCAATGTCCGGCCTCCGGGACATATTTGGGCCGGGATCCGGATTTTTTTTCACTTTGCAAGTTTTCGCAATATATTTTTGCATAATCATATTCAGCTTCACAAAGGAGCAACTTTGATGTTATCAGTATCCAGATCCGATGTCATTAAGAGCCTCAAATCCGGGATTGAATATTAGGTCGAATTTCATGGACGAAGCGGAATATTTTTGAAGTCCTAAATTTTGGGGGCTTCTTTGGGTTATCTGCCTGAGTTTGATTGCATCAAGTTATAAATAGTATCTATAGAGTTTGCATTTCTAATACGTTCGTGTCGGATAAAAAATGAATTTTAGCATAAAAACTGGCAAAATGGAAAAGGGTTTTTTCTCCGCTCTGGGGAACTCACAGATTTCAACTTGAGTTCATAAGAAGGAACTTAAAAAGCTGACAATACATTATTAAAAAAAAGTCCTTCTCAATTGTTTTATATTTTTCAGAAAACAAAAAAAACTGATTTTTTCAAAAATACCCATGATTTTTGGCATTTTTTTAAATTTTTATTTTTGAAATAGAGTTGTTCCCAATTGGGGAGTATAATGCAAATGTGAAGAAATTTTAAAATTGGATGAAAAACAAAAAAGTTTTATTGGTAAGCATTATTTCATAAGTTTCTATGCTACATTACCATAGCATATGAGTTGGCTATAAGTTAGTTCCTCGACCTCCCCACACCAATGGCATCCTCGCTTCTTTGGGTCCACATGGGATTTATTCGGGAATAAAGAGGACGTGGCGAGACGGTATCGGAACCATTTTTGGTGAGAGTCTGTTAAAGGGTTTCGCATAATAATATTCGGGCACAGGGGGATATTTTTCTCATTCTGTAGAAGCCGCAATCGTCTCTTGATGCTAGGAAAAGGACGTTCAGAGCCTACCAAAGACCTTCGAATAGTTTGGTTATCCAATGCCGTAAGAGCGATATAGAAGGGAGTGGGTGGTCCGATTGATATATATCCCACGGAGGTAAGCGAGCGACGTTTTTGTAATCGCATACTAAGGATATAATTTTTAATATGCATTTTTCTCTGAAGGAATTCCCCAACAGATGTGAGGCAACCCTCTTGAAAGAACTCCGAAGAACTTCCCAAAGTCCCATTAAAGTTTAGAGGCTCATTCGCTCGTAGCAGAGGAAGGACTCTGTGCAAGCTTGAGCCCCAGGATTTGGCCATTCTCTTCCAATGAGATCCGCAGGACTTTAAAGACCTGAGAAGTTCCAATGGGCCCATGTAGATTCTCTCCTGGTAATTATGTCCTGTAACTTTAAAGAACTTGTTTTTTATCCTAGAAGCCCAATAGTCTTCACTTCCCAACAATCTTCGCAACCAGGAGAAATTCAGAGACTTCCACATGGACTCAACCTCAAGCGATCCCAAGCCCCAATTCGAGATGCTGGCGTTAATTCTAATTTTTGAAATGTATGGCTTTGAGCTACCCCAAACAAGGGAAGCCCTCTGCTCATAGATTTCATTGCACAGGGTTTCCGAGAAAGGCAGATATCTCAGTAAGTGGAAATTTTTTGGGAAGACATTAATGTTCCATGCAAGTAGTCTTTCGTAGCGGGAGAGGGGGGTTCTTTTATAAAACGAGACAGCTTTTTGTAGTATATCTATAACTTTAATCTTATTTTTTTCTTCTGCTTTGTCCGTAGTACTAGCCACCGTGATGCCAAGGATGTTTGTCGTTTTTACGAAGGCAAAATCCCTATAATCTGTCTCAGCTATCTCCTCACAGTTTGTCAAGAACTGGGTTTTATGCTTGTTGATTGCGAGACCGGACGAAATTTCAAATTCTTCGAGGATTTCCCAAGCTCTTCTAGTGGAATCTTTCAAGGTTGTGGAGGTCCCGGAAAGAAAAAGGGTGAGATCATCAGCGTACATGATGCTTTTGAAATTTGACTCTCCTATGTTTAACCCTTTTATAGATTTATCTTCGGACAACCTTTCCAATAGTCCATTCACTGCGAGTATGAATAGAGAGGGTGACAGCGAATCACCTTGTCTTGCGCCTT
Organism: Caligus rogercresseyi; assembly: GCA_013387185.1. NCBI lineage: Eukaryota > Metazoa > Arthropoda > Copepoda > Siphonostomatoida > Caligidae > Caligus > Caligus rogercresseyi. The sequence continues at coordinate 18,186,174 of CP045901.1, forward strand.
TGCAGATATAGATTGCTCGTTGTTTTCCCGGAAGGCCCAACCCCGAAGAAGACGTCCGTAATATGGCCGAGATCATGCCCACAAAGCCATCCGAGAAACCATATTCATATAGCTGCTCCAGAATGAACTTATGGGACAGGTTGTCAAAGGCTTTTTCAAAGTCTACCATTACTGCGGCATAAAGATCTCCCCTGTCTGAACAATCATTGATTGCATCTTGGATAGATATCGGACAGTCTTCGATGTGGCGTCCAGGCATAAAGCCTTTTTGGAATGGAGAAATCAGTCGGGGGAGAACTCGGAGCAACCTTTTATTTAATATTCCCGTGAGTATCTTGTACGATGCGTTTAGCAGAGAGATTGGACGGTAATCTCTAATATCATCTCCTTTTTTCCCTTTTTTCAGGGCCAATGTTATTATACCTGAGCTCATAAATTCTGGGACGAAGCCTCTCCTGAAGATATCACGGAAAACACTCTCTAAGATTGGAGCAAGTGGGACTGCAAATGTCTTGTAGAATTCATGAGGGAGTCCTGACGGCCCGGGTGCTTTATATTTTTTATTATAACTATTTATATATTTTATAATTTCCTCCCGAGATATCGGGGAATGGAGGTCATATAATATATCCCTTACTCTACCGTCTACTGGCTTCTTTGTTTCCTTCTTAGGTAGATTAAGAAGGGGTTTCCACTTTTTAATGTCCTTGACTAATCTCCATTCATGGCAAAATTCACACAACTTTGTTATGGAGCATTCCGCACAACTATAGAGGTTAGAGAAATAATTGTAGGCTTCCTCTGACATGGCTATTGGATCAGTAGAGATTTCACCTGTGGCCATTTTGAGCTGAGTCATCCGTGTTCTTGCCACAGATTTCTCGAAGTGTTTAAATGAGTTTTTTCCTTTAATATTAAGGTTGATAATATTTCTGCGCAGTCTGATCATAGTCCCTCTATTCTCATACTCGACAAGTTTATCGAGTTCCATGCTGCTCTCCGCACAATTATTACTCATTTTTTCTAATTTTTGTCTTTTCTTCTCTCTTTCATTCGCCCGCTCTTTTCCTTTTCTTATAAATATTTTCTTCGAGCATGATTCAATTTTTTTTAGCGCATCCCATGATGTTATATCTTCTTTGTTCATATTGTTTTTAAGTGATTCAATCATATTTAGTATTTCTTTCCGGCATTCTTCTAAATCAAGAAGGGAAATGTTGAGTTTCCAAGGGGATTTTTGCGGTCCTGTTGGGCGAAAGAAAGTTATAAAGATGGGATGATGGTCGGAGATATAGCAAGGTAGTGTCTTGAACTCTTTTACAAAATTTGAAATGCCATGAGTGGATAGGACATAGTCAAGTCTACTTGCAATATTTTTCTTGGCTTTGTTTTTCCTGTGGAAGGTCATTTTGGGTGACTTGCCATCCGCCGGTATTCCTAAGTCACTCAGATTCATTCGAGCCATAATGCTCTCTAAATCCCTGGCATTCGCTAGATTATTGGAGCCTTTGTAGCCGCATGCATCCCTGAATGAATTTCGAGTTATGTTTAGGTCCCCCGCTATGATGATTTCGTTCTTGCTTGAGGGAGTATATTTTTCTATAATATTGGAAAACCAATTGTTAGACTCAAAATTTACTCCGTACAACGCGAATAATGTTGTAGTTTTTTCCTGGAAGAGTAGCTCTAAAATCACGTAGTTTCCTTCCGGGTCGGACGCAACTAAAGTTGGATTTAGGGATTTTTTGACCAAAACAATAACTCCCCTGGAAGGATGGGAGGTCCGTTTTATAGCTTTTGCTATGAAAATTTCATGCGAATTAGGAACAAGCTTCTCTGCATAGGAAATGTCCTCAAGTCTTGTATCAACTAAGGTAACCACATCTGGGAAAGGGCAAGCCAGTTCAATAGGGGAGATTGCTTTTATATAGTCAAAAACTTTTTTGGACCTTATTTTTGAGGCAATCGAATTTACATTATATGCTACAAGAGAGGACATGAGTATTGTGTTTGACGGTTTGGGGTACGTATTTATTGTTATTATTCTCCCACTATTTGTGTAAGTGACATATCTTATGGTCATTTATTTTTAGTTTTAGACGGTCTTCCTCTTCGAACGCTGGAAGGGGAACTGCTACGAACAGCCATCAAGGCATCAAAGGCTGAGTGCTGAGCACTATTATCTTGAGCCGGTGTCAGGGGGTGATCAATAGGGGTCACATTAATTGTTGGGAGAGATAGAGAGGGCTCATTTTCGTGATGTTCCCCTTCGTGCTGAGACGAGGCCTCATCTTTCTTTAACGGCGTGTTGGTCATAGAGAGAGGTTCAAGGACTTTATCCTCTAATGGATCTTCTTTTTCTGGAGGTATGCAGTCATTAGAGCTATGGTCCACATCAGGTGATTCTGGAGGGTCTTCTCTCGGTGGTAACGACGGTGTGTCGTCTCGAGCTTCCTCTGGCTGATGGATTCAGACTCATTGGTTTGGTCTTCCGAATTGTTAAGCCTTGGTCTTTTATATTTCCTTTGGGGAGGGAGGGTACTAGGAATTGTTAATGAGGCTTCATTTGTAGTGGGAGTTTCTTGTGGGGGAGTCACTGATGGGTGGATGCACTCTAATGTGGGAGAGGTTTCACTAGCTGGTTTTTGAACGGCAATTTTCTTTATTTTTTCTTCCAAAAATAATTTGTAATCTTTGATGGAGACTTTGGATTTCTCACATTTTGAAATGGAGTGGCCGAACCTAAAGCAGTTGCTACATTGTTTCCGTGCCCGGTTGAAGTTTAGTTTAATTATAGATCCCTTGACGGGCAATAGTTGAGGGACCAAATCTGAGTCTCCAACAGCTTCGAGTAGAAGTGAGCCGGATCTCATATTTTTCGCCAAGTCTTTCATTGCAGGATGTTCCCCTAGACTTTTTTCATTTTTATCGGACCTGATATGCCCAATTATCGAAACTTTTTCCACATAAGGTCTTATGTTAGAGAGGAGTTCTTCTTCAGTAGCTTTGGTTATATACCTGAGAGCTTGAATCTTGAATGATCGGGTGGTAAGTTTTTCAATCAGGGGTTTTAGTCCGAGAACGTCTATTTGAAACTTCAGACCGGAAGCATTTTGCTCATATATTATCGGGAGCGAGAGATTGGCAAAGTTAAGTATATTTACCGGTTTTTTGTTCCTATGATAGCCCGGCCTGGGCCCATTTCCGCGCTGATGTGGGATAAGTTGTAAGCCGGTATACCGAGCTTATTGATGGCCACTTCGACTACATCGTAATCAAGAAAGATGTCCTCTTCCGGGAGTTGCCATCGAGATCCCTGATCTGAAGTTTAAAGAGCGACCATGCTACAGGACTCCGGGTAAAGGGAGAGAGTGGGGCGAAAGAACCCTTTTCTTCCGGGAAGGATTTTTCTCCGGCAAAGAAGATCCATTTGATGGGGGTTTCGCAGTTATGGACGCGAAGGTAGGGGGAGGAGCCTCCCCCTCGGTTCCAGCCATCCGAGTGTCGTAACTCGGAAGGGAGAATATGCAGAACACTTATTTTATATTTGTTAGGGCCTAGGTCCTTCAAATACTTAATTAATTATCTTTTTTTGCGGGAGCGTGTAAAAACAGGACACTGTTTACATACGTCACAAAAAAAAAAATAAAGGGAGATTGAATATATATATATATATATATATCGTTCTCAGTGACGTCATGAGTAGTCACACTGCTACATGTTGTTTTTGTATTGCCCCAACCTTGCAACTGTCGCAACAAGTATTGTATGGATGTTATTGGTCTATCTATAAATGCTAATGTTGTTTAATGCATATAATAAGGCTTCAAACTATATGGAGATTAATATATAATACAACATTTTATGGAGTGAATATTTAAAGAAAAAATGTATCTTAATTATTGTCATGATCTTTTATTATATTTGTGTAAGCAAAATATGACCCTGGAATATACTAAGCCTTCAAGCATGTTCAGAGTATTTTTATTGAGAATATCCGAAATGAAGCCCTCGAAAAAAAATTAGGGCTGTGAAATAAATGTCCGTCACCATATACGTCATAATTAACACCACGGTTCACCCAAGGTCTGTATAATAAGGTCTGGGCAATACAAAACAACATGTAATCCTAGCAGTATAACTACTCATGACGTCACTGGGGAACGAATTATATATTTATATAATTTATATTTATATATATTATATTTTTTTTATTAATTTATTTATACACACACAACATACATGTATATATATATAAATAAAATATAAATATATATATCCTAGATATAGAGATAGATTGATATATATACATATATATATAATTGTTCTCCATTGACGTCATTGAGTATCACACTGCTACATATTTGTTTTTGTATTGCCCCAACCTTGGGTTCACCAATCTTATTAACCAGTTTTAATACTTCAACTTTTCCCCTTTTCTCACAGGAGACAAAGATGAACGCGCTCCGAAGTAGAAGAGAAGGAGCTTTATGAATAAAATATTTGACATGTACTCATGAATACGATAACATCATGAAAACAGTTTCCCGCGCAAAGTTTTAATGTTGATTTTCCCTCCAAATCATGAAGAAGGTCTTACGGAGGAGAGCATTTGCCTCTTAGCTCACATAGGAGGCTTTTTAAGTAGGCTTTCTTTCATTAGAAGTAATATAGTAGTATAAGGTATATATATTTCCTTAAACTTTTAGTGCATAAGTCTTTTGCTTCAATATTTGCCTCGCTGAACGTTGCTAAGTATCTGTGCCCACTTTTTTTTAATGAGACAATAGAGGTTTTTTAAAGTAAGAGAGAAAAAAAAAGAAAAAAAAAGAAAAATACATAGTATATATTTGTAGTTATAAGGAGAGGAACTAAATCAGAGTTTACAGGATATATAAAAAAAATCCCTCTCCTTTTTTTTTGTTGAAAAATACTCATATCATTCTCTATTATAAAACTACTTTCTATACGACGTCTCCATCATCATAAGCTTCATAAACTTCATTGTTTGATGCAGGTTCCCACCTTTGCCTCAACATATTATCCAAAGATATGTTACCGTGTATAATGCTGTGGCTGTAAGCCACCCACCCGCCCGGAGGGCCTAGCCACAGCCGCGGAGCGGCAATGGGCTAGTCTACATTATATTGGAGTTTGTCTTCCGTCCTCTGTCTGTCCTCTATAGACCCGAAACTACAGAAGCTAGAGACCTGAAATTTGGCACACAGATGCATCTCTTGACCATGTGATGGTCTTGGGCTAGGTTAAATTATGAATCAAACCAGATTTGTGTCTGTGAGAGGGTTTTTGCGGTTTTGCATGATTTTTGAGAGTTAGGAGGCTCGGGATGTAATTAAATGTTTTTGTGGACTTTGACCGTAGGCATCTTTTGGTATATACAAAACTAAGGCCTACCGGCCGTGCAAAGGCCTCAAAAAAGGCTTGGAAAACTTTGGCTGTCCATAGTTCGTAAGTGAGATGTTTTAGAGACAGAACGCAGACCAAAAGTTATCTGCATCTCTGCCCAAAGAACCTGGATCCGGAAAAATATTCTGGATCTAGAAACTCCCGGACCGGTTATGACCTTTCCTTAACTTTTGATTCTTTCCCATTTCGAAAAAAAGCTACACTGAAAGTTAATCAAGAATAAGGTTTCCAATCGGGTCCCAAAAAAATTTCCGGAAAACCGGACCGGCCCTGTCGGGAAATTCAAGAAAACCTCTGGGGCGACTTTTTAATACAAAAAAAAGTTCAAAACAAACATACGAAATGAAGGCCTTGCAAAATAAGTCTATGTTGGTAAGTCAATGTCCGCCTCCGGACATATTTGGCCGGATCCGGATTTTTTATTTATTTACAGTTTTTCGCAATTTATTTTTGCACAATCATATTCAACTTCACAAAGGTAGCAACTTTGATGTATTAAGTATCCGAATCCGAGGTCGTTAAGACCCTCAAATCCGGGATTGAATATTAGTCTATTTCATGGACGAAGCGGAATATTTTTGGAATCCTAAATTTTGGGGGGCCTTTTGTGGGTTGTCAGTTAGATTGATCGCATCAAATTTAGAAATAGTATCTATAGAGTGTGCATTCTAATAAGTTCGTGGGCGATAAAATGAATTTTTTTTAACAATTTTTTGAGTTTTGGCATAAAAACTGGAAAAATAAAAAGTGTTTTTTCTCCCGCTCCTGGTGGACCCACAGATTTCAACTTGGATTGATAGAAGGAACTTACAAAGCTACAACAACTATAAAATAATCATTCTCAAGTTTTCATATACTTTTTCAGAAAACCCAAAAAACGGATTTTTGATTTTTGGGATTTTTTTTAATTTTTAAAGTTGTTAATATAGTGTTCCCATTGGGGAGACTAAGCAATGTGAAGAAATTTTTAAAATTGCATGAAAAAACAAAAAAGTTTTATTTGTAAGCATTATTTCATAAGTACATATGCTACATATATATAGCATAGGAGTTGCCTATAATGTTAGTTTTTTTTTGCTCCCTAGGGGGCGCTCTAAATTATGAATCTAATGTAACGTCCTAGGGAGACTTTTTACTGCATAATTGGTATTTAAGTTATGAATTACAAAATGAAGCCCTCGCAATAAAAATATCCGGCACCATATGACTCATAAATTAACACCCACGGTTCACCAAAGGTCTGTATAATAAGGTCTGAGCTATACAAAAACAACATGTATAATCCTGGCCGTACAGCTACTCTATGACGTCACTAGAGAACGAATATATATATATTTATAATTTATATAAATATATATATTTATTTATTTTATTTATTTATCACATACTATATATATATATATATATATATTTTATCGATAGAAGATTGATTGATATATATATATATAAAAATAATTGGTCTCCAGTGACGTCATTGAGTATTCACACTGCTACATGTTTGTTTTTTGGATTTTGCCCAAACCTGGGTTCACCAATCTTACCAACCAAGTTTGAATACTTCAAACTCTTCCCCCCTTTTATCACAGGAAACACAAGTGGAACGCGCTCCGAAGTAGAAAGAGAAGGGAGAAGCTCTATGAATATGAATATTTGACATGTACTCATGAATACGATAACATCATAAAAATAGTTTCCCGCGCAAAGTTTATAATGTTGATTTTTCCCTCCAAATCAGAAGAAGGGCTTACGGAAAGAGCTTTGCCTCTTAGCTCACATAGGAGGCCTTTTAAGTACGGTTCTTTTCATTAGAAGTTAGAAAAATATATGTTGTATAAGGTAGATTATATAATTTCCTTAAATCTTTTGCCACACATAATCTAAAAAATTATAAAATCTTTTCAAGGGCATATATTTCTTCATATTTGCCTCGCTGCGCTGTTGGTAATATCTGTGGCCACTTTTTTTAAAGAGACTATAAAGTTATTTTTTAAAGTAAGAAAAGGAAAAAAAAGAAAAACAAATACATGTACATATATTTGTAGTTATAATGAGAGGACTTAATCAGGATGTACTGGATATATATATCTTTCCCCTCTCCTTTTTTTTAAAACATATTCACATCATTCCCTATAATGTATAGGCTATCATATAACTACTTGCTATACCGACGTCTCCATCATCATCTAAACAAGCTTAAAAAACTTCATTGTTTGATGCAAGGTTCAATCCTTGCCTCAACATATTATCCATAGATATGTTACCATGTAATAAATGATGTGGCCGTAGGCCACCCCACCCGCCTGGAGGGCCTAGCCCACAGCCGCGGAGCGGCAATGGGCTATGTTTATAATTGGTATTGTGTTTGCAACATAAAAAAACCATAATATTAAATAAATACTTGATAATTTGGGTCACGGACACTTCGTCCTTTCCATTTTGTCCCTGCCCAAATCGTCCCTTTGCCCAAATTGTCCCTGTCCAAATCGTCCCCGTGCCCAATTCGTCCTTGTCCAATTCGTCCCTAGACCCACTCGTCCCTGCCCACTCGTCCTCACTATTTCCCAACAAGAAGACATACCCCTAACTTCATTCATGAGAGGGTTCCTTAGCTTCAGGGAACCCTCGTCAATAGACTCTCGGTTCCGTCCAGCACAGTGATAGGTATTGGGGTTTCTAACCCTCGACCAATGGACTCTCGGTCCCGCCAACACAGTGCTGGGGTATTGGGGTTTATACCCCAATAACCCATCCTGTGCTTGGCGGCTCCGAGAGTCCTTTGGCCGAGGTTAGAAACCCCCATACCCATCACTGTGCTTGGCGGGACCCGAAGTCCTTGGCCGAGGTAAGAAACCCCAATACCCCATCCTGTGCTTGGCGGACCCGAGAGTCCCTTGGTCGAGGGTTAGAAACCCCAATACCCTATCACTGTGCTTGGCAGTACCCGAGAGTCCATTAGCCCTAGGGTTTAGAACACCAATACCCCATCACTGTGCTTGGCGGGACCCGAAGTCCTTTGGCCGAGGGTTAGAACCCCAATAACCCATCACTGTGCTTTGCGGATCCGAGAGTCCATTGGCCGAGGGTTAAAACCCAATACCCCATCACTGTGCTTGGTGGACCCGAGAGTCCATTGGCCGAGTGTTAGAAACCCCAATATCTCATCTCTGTGCTTGGCGGGACCCGAGAGTCCATTTGCCGAGGTTAGAAACCCCAATACCCCATCACTGTGCTTGGCGGGACCCGTGAGTCGATTGCCGAGGGGTTAGAAACCCCAATACCCCATCAATGTGCTTTGGCGGGACCCGAGAGTCCAGTGGTCGAAGGGTTAGAAACCCCAACCCCATCACTGTGCTTGGCGGGACCCGTGAGTCCATTGGCCGTGGGTTAGAAACCCCAATACCCCATCAATGTGCTTG
>CP045901.1:18205146-18218082 GCA_013387185.1 Caligus rogercresseyi
TTTATTATTTTTCATGACATTGGTCTTTATTCTATTTATTTAGTACAATAATATTAAATATATTAGATACAAAAGGGTGAGATTTGTGTTTTGGTAAAAACATAATTAAACATTATACTTTAAAATTCATATACCCCGTAAGATCTTTAAATTCTATTGACATTTAAATCTAAAATCGTAGTAAAAGAAGAACACAATACATAATTTTTCTTATACAATAAAAATTAAGATTATTTTTCAAGTTTCTTATAATTTAAAAAATTATTTTGATGGCTTTGGTGTAGTGCTGAGAAGTTGACGGGAAGTATTTATGAGTTTGGACGCAGTATCCCAAGATCCTCCACCGAAAGTTGGAATTCTTAGAGCAAAAGCTGTGTACAAAGCTGCTTCCGATATTAGGATTAGGATAGGAGCTTTCTGTTTTCGATTATCTCCTCTGTAGTTAGCTTCTTGGATATATGGGCTATAAAAAATTATCACTGCAGTCCTCATTGGTCTTTCTTCGTTGGTGAAGTTCGATCTCAACGGAAACCGAATAAGATTTATTTCCCAGAAATTCCATCTCAAAGTCCACAATGTTCGACGCATTTGTTTGTACGATTCTTTCAGGATTTTCAAAGCAGGACAGTCGTAAAACGCTTGCTTAATATCGTTGGGTAATCGTCCACAATCTTTGCAATGGCTTCTGAAACTGATTATATTTGCAGATATTTGCAGCTCCGAAGTAAACTTTTTGTCATCATTTTAGATTCTCTTCTTCCACTTTTTATGAAAATCAAAAATTTAAAGTCTTACATAATAACGTTATGACAAGCAATTATGACAACAAGAGTAACCATCGATATTTTTATAATGATAAAAACAAAACATTGTTTCTTTGACTTTCTCTCGCTACTCTCACAACAATAGATAATCAACAATTGTCTTTGTTTAAAGATGTTTTCGTGTATGCAGCGTTCTTTTATTTGACACTAAAGTTATTGCTGTGCCAATGTTTTTTTTTGTTGTTGTCTTTTTATCATTCTCTTTTGTCTTCCTTTCATGCTTCCCGAAAGACAATAAGATTATGCGAATGAAGAAGACCTTGAACAATCTCTTTGACTAATGGAGAATCCATCAATTAACTACAACTACCGCATGTAAAGCCATAAAGAATAAAGAAAGCATAAACTTTATTTCTGTATCTAGTATCAAACTATTATGTGACATAGACGTCTTTATTACCTCCGCCGAAGGAGGTATTGTTTTCACTGGCGTTGGTTTGTTGGTTGGTTTTTTCAGCAGGATAACTCAAAAAGTACGGACGGATTCGGATGAAACTTTGTGGATTGTTGGAAATGCCAAAAGGAGCAAGTGATTAAATTTTGGCATCTCTGAGTGCAGAATTAAGATGCAAAATGAGCTAAATACTACTAAATATTCAAGTTAGCCTACTCTGCCAATAGATGTCGCTGTGCTGTGCTATCAAAGAGGAGAGTACAGCGACATCTATTGGCAAATGACAATAAGACCAAGTGATTCATTTGGTGGGGATCGTCGAGGTTTGCACTCTCTGAGTCCTCTAGTTCTCTATTGTTTCGATTCTTATTTGCTGTTGAGCATATTATCCTATTATTTATATCTGATACTATGTAAAAAAAAAATTGATGATGAATCAAGTCTAAATAGTCAGCCATTAAATAATAAACCATTTCTAAAATATCAATTTTTTCTATGTATACATGAAAAATACATTAATTGATAAAGATGGATGTAGTTGCGTATAAATATATAAATAAACAATTTAACACATAAACTAAATGATTATTATAAGTCTGATGTGGAAATAGAAAAGTGTATATATTTAGCTCTATATGAAAATAAATATATTCTTTTTTATTTTTAGTAATCATTTATTTAAGTTCTCTAAGAATATAATAGTTTTATCAGTAAATCGACTAAAACACAGATATGTAATCATATAGATGTATAACCTATGGGGACATAATATATTTAATAATATATATTCTTTTTTAAATGAATGATAATTAAATCAGTAGAATGTAATATTACGAGTCTATCATATAAAAACAAATACTGAAAAATCCTATCAAAAAAAAAGTATCAAGAGAGCATGTTTAAGCAGCCCTTCCTTGGAACCTTGCTTTCCAAGAAGCTAAATACCAGCTCAAACCACCGATTTATACAGGTGCTTACACCGATGACCTTGCGTTGAATATTGAATATTCAATTTCTAAGGCCAAAAGGAGTCTATTTGCCCTGAGAGCTTACGTTTGGTCGAACTGAGGACTTAGTCTGCGAAAGTCTAAAAGGATATTTGAGACTTCTGTGCGATATATAATCAGTTATGGCGCTATCGTCTTTGCACCCAAACCTCTAGGCAGTAGTTTCATAAAGAAACTAAGCAAGCTACAAAGTAAAAAATACTTTAAAAGTTAATATATTGTTAAATGATTTAAGTAATTGGAACTACATCTTTAAAGTTTTATTAAAATATACTTATTAAATCATTTAACTTACATGAATAAAAACATGATAGAAGTTGATGTCTTTTACAAATTGAAAATATTTAAAAATTATTATAGTTTTAAATAAACTTTAACTTAATTTGACAAATGCTCTATTCATAGTTATTTAACAAACACAATTATTCCGCTATTGCAGTATATATATAAAGCATTAAGTATTAAATGAAAATTAAGTTTCAAGAAAACTTTAATACAGTGTTGGGGTAAAAGAATTCACATTGTTGTTCCATTTTTTAAACAAATTCGTAATGCCCAAGTAACAGGAGGTGACGAAACGCAGCAGTTCAACAACATTTTCCCTACTTCTTCCTATTATAGTAAAAGAAAAACTATTACTATACACCAACTAAATAATACATTTTAATTGAAATATTAATTGTAAATATGAAGTATTTAAAGTTTTCGGATAAAAAATATTTTATAGTAGTTGAACGACATAAAAAGGGGTAATTTTTTTAAACTGTTAATGTTATTAACAAAAAACAGAATAAATTTAACTTTTATAAAGATAAATATCAGAGTTGCTTTAAAAAGTAAACATACAATTACATAATAATTGATAAAAACATAGATAGCGTTTATTATGGATGACTTTATCATACAGATTGGTGATAAAGCTGAGATTTATTTGTATATCGACCAAACTACTAAGAAATATAAGTTTTCTGTCTCTCGTATCTTAAGCTCATTACATGAAAAGTAAATTGAAAGTATTTTCGAATGATGTTATTTCTAAATAAATATAATGAAGTTTATTACAAACTTCTTCTTTACAAACTTAGAAGCACTAAAACCCCCCCTATCAAAAATGTTTTTAATTTTGTGAATAGATTGTTTGATGAACTCTAGTTTTAGATGTTAAAATGTCACAATTTATTTTCATGTACCTCAGATTTGGATGTAACGTTAATATCATATTAGTTTAATATAAATGTTGTACGGGTGTACAAAAAAATATATATAATAAAGTCGACTTTGTGTTCGTACGATTATTATTTTTGAGTAAAGACCCGATCGTCAGTTTCTATTAACTGTATACAAGTCATGCCATAGTGAAAAAATTTGTCTGAATAAATAATATACGTTATATAAGCATTAACTTTTTTGTAACAAGGTTACACTTTATTAAAGCATAAAATATTCATTAAAGTGTATCAAAACAGCGTGTATTTAACAATTTAATCCATTAAGGAAGTATAATTTTTAGAAGAGGGACTAGTGTAGATCTCATTTTTATAAATAAAATACTGAGTTTTTGAGGTAATAATTAATTTCTTCCTAAACCAGTCCAGTATAAATCTTTACTTCGCAATTGCATATTAAAAAATCATCAAATAATAATTTCAGATAATCTAATTTTTCTACCACATATCTGAACTGTAATAAAAAATGTTTTGATATTTCAAGCAAATCCCTGCCAAAAAGCACAATTTTTCTTCTGCTGTAGTCCCTTATATGCTACCAAATGTCAATGTGCTTGTAAGTACTCTGTATTGAAATCAATAGAGGGAATGATTTAACATTTTAGATTTCAATCCTTGAATTAGTAGCTTCACTGGTGTTCTCAGCCCGTAATCTTCGTTCCACCTCTTAATCTGACTTCAATTTTTTTTTTTCTATCAACTAAAATATGTCGGAGTTTCTTATAACTAATTAATTTTACAAAATTGTTAAAACTATTTTTTGACCGAACTCCCTATTCTTAAAATTGACCCATTCTAAAACACACATCCTCTCTAGTTTTTTCCTTTGCTGTAAAATCATTTATTTCATTAAAAACATTCTAAGGCACACTATTTTTCCCGATATTGAAGTATTTATTAAAAAAGATAACCTTTTATTTCCAACAACTGGTTCCTGCCTGTTCTTTTTTGGAATAATAAGACCGCCACCTCTTTATTAAACGCACTGATTCCATAAAGGACTAATGTTATAGGCTAAATCTAACACAGAGTGTGGTCCATTCCCCTCTTCCCCTTCAAGGACGTCCTTTTCAAATATTTCCCTTTAATGCTTCCGTCCAAACTGAACCACTCTCCAAAAGTCTTTTGAACCATTTGAAAGACTGACTTTCCAGAAACTTTCAAGATCCAACAGACCTAAGCCACCGAACCTTTTTGGAGTCTTGATACCTCTCCATGATGTGATTCTAGGGCGACTCTCCGGAAATAAAACTATCTGCTCTCATGCCATCAATTTTTTACATAAATTGAGAAAAAAGTGTCAGTCTTAAATATGAATAGTTTTGGATAAAATAAACATTTATTCTTAATTGGTCCTCATTTCTTCTTTCCTCCCTGGCAACAGAGGACAACATTTATTAAAAACAAAGCCCCATTATGGATTATTTCTTCTCAATATAATGTCTCATTAATTTGCCATTCAATATTGAAACCTTTGCTAAGTGTATCCCATCTAATCAAATATAAAACAACCAGCTTTTATACATCCATCATAGTTTCAGTTTTGTTATAAAAATATATTTTTAAAGCATATAAGCACCACGAAACTACTACTATTCCTAGCACATTTTTTTGGATTAGTACAAATTAGTTTTCCTAACACAACTCACACCTAAGCTATCTTTATCCCTCTATAATCTCTACGCTACAAATAATAAATACAAAGCCAACGGAATGGGTTGAAAGTCCATCTTCGCACAAAAATAATCCCTCCATTCTTTTAAAACTACTCATGCTCATTGAATACATTATGATATATTTATTATGAATTGAGATAAGAGACTCTGATTAGTTCAACACACTATATATATTACTGAAAGATTATCTATTACAGTTACTAAGTGCTATCACGTCTTAAGTAAGACTATTTGAAGATAGCTTCTTATATAGTAAAACAATATTGGTTATAAATAATCGATTTCAGTATCATTTTTGTATCGTATCTTTTAAGCTATGCGATATACCAAACGATAAGCTGAATATATTTCAAGAATAGACGCTATTTAAGTAATATTTTTTTTATCAAATGATACATTTGTTTTACACTATATGATCGGGAGCGTTAAAATGATGCCACTTTTTTATGTCACCCTAAAATCTTCACTAGAATCCTGTGGAATCCTCATGCAGAGTGCCACGTACGGTGCTGTTGATCCTGATATGTGAATGTATTTAGGCCTCCCTCTTGAATACTTCTTCCCCAAAAGATAAACGTTCTGCAATGTATATTTTGTCACCCTTAAAATGGAATCCGATGATAGATCATGTATGTTAAGAGTACCGAACAATAATGTTATGCGTTCCATTTTTTTTTTTTGGGGGGGGGGAGGGAGGAGTTCCAGTTTCTTGGAAATAACTTCTTTCTCCAGTTCTGACGTATAATGTTGGTTGTGGAAGGACACTGGAATGCAGGCCTACCCAACCAAATCAAACTCTGTATTCTCCTCAAAGATGGAGAAAACTGTTAAATGAGATCTTTTGAAAAGTCTGTTCCCAAAGTTGCTAGAGATATGAGCCCTCCATTCAACCTCAGTTTAAGAGGTCCGTTATGACCTTCGCGTAAATCTTTGGGATTATGTTCTTTAATATTGTCAATTTTCCTACTAGATGACGTTACAGACTCTTTTTATAATCAACAATTCTCAACAAATGCCAAAGTAATTGTGTAAAAATACATAAATAATATTATAATCTAAACTTAGTACTTTGAAGGTTATCTATCTAAAGTAATTTTCACTCAATTAATTATATCTTTATTTGTTCTTATCAACGGACTTTAATTATTTTGTGAAATTTGTGGCAGGTTTTTAAAATATTTCTAAGACTTTGAGATCATGAACAAACTACTTAGGAGATCCACAAACATCGAAATGGTGTCCGTATCATTTATAAGGTTCATATATCTGAATATATAACATTGAAGAACAAAGATCTGCGTTTTAGACTGATTGCGTACGTAATATGATATTAAACCAAGATTCTCTTCCATGACTTTCTATATTTAGGAAGGGATCAACAGTGTCCAGACATTGAGTCTCTGCCAGATCATATCATCATGATTTGATGTAGTCATGCTTGGGCAAAGGACTTAAAATGATATTTGAAAACTTTTTCTCTTAATTAATTATTAGAATCATTAAAAGACAAATTTATTCGGTGCTCCGATTAGGAGTCGTAGAAAAGTAGCAAATGTAAGTAGGTTTGGGCAAATTTTGCCTTTTTTTTGTTAAAATGAATGGAAGCTGGTGATTGCTCTAGACTGCTATAACATTTAGGTGGGACTGAAGAGAAGATTCTAAAATGCTCTGCTCATATCATATTGGGTACAGACCACGCAGCCGATAAAGTATTTAAAAATATTGAGCAAAAAATCGGTGTTTAGAAATTACTAAACGTGAATGCTGGTAAAAAGGTGCTTACATCTCCAGGGTCCAGTGTTCACACTCTAGCACTGATTGTAATCTCGAAGCTGATAGCCATGCAGCACACTCTGTTTCTTATATAATAAGTAAACCCGTGGATGGAGTCGCAAGGAATCAAACATGATAGATTCAGAGACTTTGGAGCAAATAGATTTGGAAGAATTCTTGTCACGTAGACAAATTGCCTTGACGCTGTTGTCGATAACAATGCAACAATCTAGTATTAGCAGTTTCGACATAAATACAAAATAACAGGTTTCTTTGCTGTGCTCAAATTATGCAAACCTCGGTGGATTTTCATTTCCACTTTGATGGATCTTCTAGGATAAATGTTCCTTGTAATAAGAGAGAGAAAAGAAATCGAAACTGGGTCGGAAGACGATCATTCTTTCATCAAAAGTTAATAATTTGTTTAGTAGCCAGGAAGTTTAGAGTGATGCTAACTTAACCAACCAAAATATGTACAATCCCCAGCCTATCTGGATTCAGAGATTGTTCATCTTTTAACAACGACTTAATTGAAGAAAAGACACTGCACATATAATATATATATATATATATATAATATATATATATATATATATATATATATAATCTATATTATATATAAATATATACTATCTATATATATAGTAATTATCATATCTACCGTCACACATACTTATGCACCCAATAGATCTCAAACCACATCTCAACCACCCTAATCTATGATATGTTTATACCAATGGTTATTTCATCAAAGAATATGCTTATGGTAAACGACGATGAGTTCTTAGAGTATAAGTCTTTACATTGTTTTTTGGATGATTTGCTAACAATTTTATGAATTTAATGAAGAAACTGTAGATGCCCATAGGAACTGAAGGGTTAAAATGTACCAGGTCTCTCGCATACTTCCATTGTTAGACACTTGGATCTTTATTGAGACTATCCTGCTATTGTCGGGACTATAATTGCTTTAATGTCTTTATTTGTGATCGTTTTATTTCACGTCATCCTTTTTGCAAGATAAATACGAATACTAAAAAAAGTTTTGTTCAGATCACAAACTTTTCCAGAAGCCTTTTTGGGTATTCATGGGCAGCCCCAAAAAAATAATGCAATGTTTATCTTACCAGTTATTTCTTTCACGTTTTTTGTATTGTACAATTGGAAATTGTATGAAAAAATAATTAATAGCTATTCATCTGTCGTGATTGTCATGATTGATTAACTATATATGTATACCTGGATAGGAAGAAAAAAAGAAGGGAGAGAAGTGAGGCAAAATATCCCTCCCTCCCTTCTCTTTCTCTTTCTATCCAGGTAACACTAACAGTAGTTACCAGATGGTAATCGTATATTCTCTATATCAAAAGATCAATTTTTGGGGGCGAGTACGTATTTGCTTATATCTCTTAAAGTATAGCGATTTTTAGAACACAAATATATCAAATGAAAGCTTGCTTACCAGCTTTAATATTTTGGTATACTAATCATGTCAATTAATAAGTAGAGAGTTCTAGTACATTAAAAAAACGCTATCTCGCGTACAAAATGACGCTATAATGGATTATAAATGCGTCAGAGACAAAGTAAAATTTTGAGAGGATACCGTGACGCAAATTTAAGAAACACTTATTTTTTTATTTTTTTCATAATCGATTTCTTATAGGCCAATACAGGCTCTGAATCATATAGATGTAAACTCAGATTGTACTGAATCTGATTGATAGAATGCAACCAAGTCATTTTTGGATTATCATCTAAAGTTTTACTAAACCTTAAAAGTACTATTTTACTTTGAAGCGAACAAGTCATCTTCTACAGCGAGTGAGTTACTTGATACAAAAAGCTATGAAATAAGCTAACAATACACACTCTATTTTTTTTTCTTTGTTTTTACTGAAAACCTTTGTTTTATGAAAAAACATCAGACATACGTCTGTAGTAAATTAGATTTCCTTTAAATTAATAATTATTATTGAAGTCTGTAACGTCCACCTTTTGAAAGAAATTTGCGGAAAACTGTATTTTACTAATTTTTAAAACTTTGACCTCGTTGTGCGACCTCGTATATTGACCGATTTGTTTCAAACTTTGTATGTCGTCTTCTTTTATCACCAAGAAACAAGAAATCTACTTTGTTGCTAACATTTCAAACATTTGAAAAATAAGAACAACCTAATGTATATATATATAATTCAGAAAAAACTGAAGGATGGAAGATATGCATGAGAAAAATAATCCACTTATTCTAAAGAAAAGAACCCTTCATAAAATATAAGTTGGTGAATTTTTCTCACTTTTATTGAATCTTCCTTCTTCGCATGAGCTTGAGAGATTTCCCACTTTCCCTTCTGGTTCCTTTCCTACCATTTGAACCAAAAGAAAAGGAATAGAAACTTCTTCAAACTATCCATTAATTAACCAATTTGAGGAAGTTGTACAAAAGGAATAATATATAGCCCCTCTTTCATCATTACATGAAGAAGATGGAATAAAAAATAGAAAAAATTACCTTTTTTATCACTGTTCAGGTACCTTGTTTTGAATTATTTTTTTAATTATTTAAATTCTTAAAAGAACTAAAATAGTTGATAACTAAATCGCATTAAAATATAGATATAAGTAATGGGGACACAAATATACATAAACACACACACATCCTCAAAAAAAACACATGAAGATACAGATGAAACACCATAATAAGATAGGGAAACTGGTAAAAAAGATGTCTAAAAAAATAGTCGATAAAACAATTATTAAGAACTCCAGTTACTTGGTATAGGCTGCTGATGCTCCACTTTTTTTGCCATGATAAGGTGGAGGCTTTTTCATTATTTGTTGTCTTGTTCACTTGTTTTGTTTTGAAATCTTCCTGGAGAGGGGCTGCAGAATGATGTCTACATTTCTTCCAACGAATCTGGAAGACCCATAGAAAGATCACCTCCGCAGTTCTTGAAGCACTTTGACCGTGGATAGAGTTGTTTGATCTTGTAAGCCTCTTTGTAAGGAGGGATGTTGATACAGGCCATTCAGTAGAGATTAATGATACTCCACGGTTCTCTTCCACAGCTTTAATCCTTGTTCCGAATTAAATGTCTTTCGTTGTTCTTATTATTAATATCTAATCACTTTAACTCAAATAAATAATCGGATTTAACTCAGGGGTTCAATTAAAGGGCTTAAACATTATAAGCCTTCGGACTCCGAAATATAACTATTCGCGATTACATCGTATAAAAACTTATGCTTCAAATATAAACATAATCTACAATATGTTTGCATAATTAAATATATTAAATATATTACCATTCAGGCCGAGAATAAGTAAAATGGAATGTATGAAAAAAAATATGCCATGATATTCTTAATATTTACATATCGAAAGCACACACCTCATTCATGGGCTTAAGGGAAAACTTCGAATATATCCGTATTTATATTTATTTACATAACAAAAAGAAAAAAAGAGAATAATATTCATCAAACTTAAAGTAAACAGAAGAGATATCAATAAATTGACTTATCCATTTTGTGCAGAATCATAGATTATATTTATATATAAAAGGTTTATTGTTGAAAGCAATATTAGAAATATATATTATTGCACATTGAAAGTAGAAATAAATAAAGTAATTGTTTGCAATGAATTTGGTTCTACGTTTATATATGAAAATAGTGTAAATATTATAAAAACTGAAGAGGTTGAAGGATATCCAGATGTACTCAATATAAAGTTCAGAGTTTTTAGAAGTAAACATTGTTATATTTTATTGATAAACACGCTTTTACTTATATATAGATATATATATATACTTATTTATATATATACCTTACTTTTTCCCACTTGACACGCAATTATTAATTTTGAATAAAGGCAGATCAAAGCAATTTGGGACTTAACGATTACATCAAAGGCCTAATATATTTTAAATCATTCCTATGCCATTAATTTGAATCCATTCAAACGTTAAAAACTATTAGAATGCGCCTTAAGAGCCATTCACGTTATCTTAATAATTTAATTTTGAATTAATATTTATGATTATCCATTTGCCAATATATAATGCCTTTAATTAATTTAATTTATAAGTTTAGTAATATTAAACTATTCATTATAATTTGAAAGAAAAGCATTATTCATTGATTTAATAATGTCTTGACATACAAGATCAATTTTTTATGGATTTGATCCGTTTTCACCATACTGCATCTGAGTATAAGCAGTAGATTAATTATTTTTCTGGCATTATTATCAAAGCAATATGTTAGTTCTAACTTTGTGATTGAATGTACAGTAGTAGAGATAGTTCGAGATATATTTTCATTTATAAAGATATCCTAGAATAATACTTGCTTTGACATTATTTGTCCGGTAGGTGTCTTCATTTGTTGTAAAAAATGTATTTATAATATTTTCTCCAAAAACAATTTGTCAAATCAACATCATATTAAAAATGTATATATAGTTTTAGAACCCGTAACGTTATAAAACTTGCTGATTGGTTTGTAGGTCTATCAATTTGGTACTATGATGAGGTAGCGCGTTAGTTCTTTGGAGCGTAGTTGGACGTAAAGGTTCGAATCGATGTAGGTCACTTTTGATCATTTTTACTTTAAAAAATACAGATTTCATTGATAAATTAATTGTCCTTAATATTCTAAATCAAAACAGATGCTGCACATTTTCTTTTAGAAAACCATTTCGACCCAAAAATATAATACTTCGTCAAAAAAAGTGTCGATTCTATAATATAAAATTACGACGCGATTTAAAACAAATATTACTAAGGTAAGTACATAAAGGTACCCAAATTGATTTGAACATATCTTCTTACACTCATAAAAAATCATAATTTCGAAGTCATAAAAAGTATACGAACTATATTTCCAATCTTTTAAGATGTAAAGTACATATTCACTTTCCATCAGGAACTCTACAAAACTTTTTTTTTGCAAACTTACAAGTCCTTATGATAATCGTAAGCTCCTCTAAGACAATTCAGTAAGTTAAGAAAATAGTTTGTTTAACTCCTAGATATTCCCCACCACACCAGAACTTAATCTGGTATCAGCCGGTAGAGGTCTACCTAAGAGCAAGTAGCTTATTATTAAATAATTTATATTTACATAAAATGTATTAAAATAGTTTCTTTAGTTATCAAGGTAAATGTGTGATGTTAATAGTCACATTAATATAATCAGCATGATAGAAACGGTTTGAAAAAGGATATATGGAAAAATTGAGTCGAAAAATATATAAAACACAAGCACATTTAATCATAGTTAATTATAAAGCCCAAAAATAAGGTAGATTCTTCAATCTTGGACAGCAATGAGATTTTTCATTTTTGAAGCAAAGTATTTATCTATTAGGAAGTATATCTGGATTTAAATGTATTTGGACGCTATAAGTTTGTTTTTAAATGAATGCTGTCAAATCACATATCAGTGAGATATGTTCTTATGTAGAAATATACTATATATAATTTTCCATGGTTTTGTTGGATAACATTTACCTTTTTTTAAAAATATATATATACAAATCTTATTGCATAATAGCCTCTTAACAAGCTTAATAAATACTAAGATTGCTTTTAATATATTTTTAAATTAACAACTGAAACTAAACATAGTTTTGCCATTGAATACAATTATAATAAATTAAATGTTAGTATATAAAATCCACTGGAAGGATAATTAAGTATTATCTAAGCCATTCAATCCAACACCAAATACTAAAAAAATAATTAGAAAAAGATTTCATTAATTATAGACTTTGGATAGTTTATTAAATTTTTAGTTAAATAAAATATGTTTATTTGGAAAATTCTTAATATAAACCAAAATAGTGTGTGTAAATGATAGCTTTTATCTGATAATATGTGTTATTATATTGCAAGCGTCTACCCCAGAGCAATTTTTTAAATTAAAGTGTGCAATCGAGTAATATTTGCCATGGGGCACATTAGTTACATTTGTACACTAGTCTTAAATAAAAAAATAAATCAATAAATTATGGAAAAAAGCAAAATAAAA
>CP045901.1:18218182-18231410 GCA_013387185.1 Caligus rogercresseyi
TTTTTTTTTTGACTTTATTAATAAAGTTAAACGGCATTATATTTATATCTACATAAGTAATCACATTTTCTTTTATTGAGGATTTTTGCACTTTTTGTGGGTTTTAGATTTAAGTCCATGTTTAAAATCACACAAAAATATTTTGAAGTTTTTTAAACAAAATAAATAAACAAATAAATTTTTGAACTCGCCACTTGCAAACATTCTATGGTTTAAGAGAAATGAAAATTCAACAGAGTGGTAAATCTAATGTGGCGGTTTTGCAGACACACCCTGCAATTAGGATGACGTCCTCCGATCCGCACAGCTGATTTTTTAGCAGACAAGCCACATATAAGAAATTATTTCAGTTGAATTTGTATCATCGTCATGGTCGCATATGGAAAATCTAACAACCTGTAATCTGGGAACGAGCAGAACGCAGTTTTGCCGTTATCAGCATGTGACATGGATTAGTATCAAGACTCTCTAATTGACTTTTTAATATGCCAAACAAGATTTAGTTACTTTCCTTTCATGTTAATATCCAACTTCAAAAAGCCTCCTTTTGCAATAACGGCTCCACACGATGCTATAGCTTCTCAATGGCATTCTTTTCTAAACCAAAGTTCCCAAACTTTAAAAAAAATTGACACTGAGTAAGTCCATTGAGATATCACGTCGCGACCCCCTCCCTCAATGTTTCATAATACCCATTTGGGAAGGTATAACCCACTTGGATCGGTTCTAATATGAGTTTAGTACTTAATACTTTTAAGAAAAATCTTTTTGATAAGATTATCTTATCAACCAAAACTCGGCTTTAAAAAGTAATTGCGTTATTATAACACTGGCCACAGCCAAAAAAAGGTCGGACTAATTTACCATAATTCATATAGAGTTTTATTCACTGATTCCAAATATGGTATTCATTTTTCAAAGTTAGTGATAAATTCAGAGCTAAATGGATTTCAATTTTTTTAGCATTTTTTAGATTCAGAGCCATTTTTGGCATACAAGGACTGAAGTATAGAAAAATAAAAAGCAATGATTTGATAGAGCTTAGATCAAAGTACTCATTTCAATTTTTACTTCGTCTCTGGCACATTTAAACTTTAAAATATATGTCATTTTGTACGAAAAATGAAGGGTTTTTCTTAGAGACTCACTGATCCTCACTGTTCCTCACTCAAAGGTCTTACATGATTAAAAATTCATATGTATATGAAGAAAAAATATCAAGCTTTAATTTGATATGCTTAATGTTCTATAAAATGCCTTATTTTAATCAAAATTAGCAAATGAATATTTTTTAAATCCTCTCCATTTTGCCCTTTTTTAGAGAAATTCATAACTCACCCAGTGAGATAGAAACAGAGAGAAACTGACGTCACAATGTATGTAAACAATAAAGAGTAATTTTCCTTCTTTCATTGGAATTTGAGTGTTTTTTCCCGGAAATCTTCTGAGGATCCAGGATTCCTAATGAGTGGCCTGCCGGCTGTGCCGTCGAACACAACATTTGTGAGAAGAATTCATCGTGACACAGCCTCGGATCAAGCATGGAGCAAGAGTGGAAGCTTAGGAGGACATGACTCCCCAGAGGGTGCTTAGCCTATTCTCTTTGCATCAAAGAGGATGATGAGTCGGAGACAGACAGACCCTCAAGGACATTACCCCCCTCCTCCTCTCTCTTCCTTAAGGCTGGTTGGCTGGCTCATTCCGTCTGCTCAAAGAAGATGACGTGTCGGGCACCCCGGAGGGAGGGAGGAATGGACTCCCGTGAGAGAGAGAGAGAGTCATTGCCTTTGTCCTGTCTACCTACTAGCCTATTCTATCGGGGAGTCTCCTTTTCAAGTGAGACACAGAGAGAGAGAGATAATTAACTTATTATCATCCTGAAGAGTCTCGGGATCGAGAAATAGTGACTTTACACATAGAAGTGGAATCTTTGGGCACCTGGATCGTGAAAAGAGGAAGTTCTCATGACCTATTCCTACTCATTCGTCTTCAAATATCTACCCTCCCTCCATCCCCTCTTCCGGATCTGTCTCGGATGACTACAGAGACTCCACTCATGAAGCCTCCTCCTACACGTCTCTTGGACTCGAACGTCTAGAAGAGGAAGTCTCTCAGGCATTGCTCTTCCTCCCTCCGGGTCTCGGATGACTACGGAGACTCCACTCATGAAGCCTCCTCCTACAGTCTCTTGGATTCGTAATTCTAGAAGAGGAAGTCTCTCAGGCATTGCTCTTCCTCCCTCCGGGTCTCGGATGACTACGGAGACTCCACTCATGAAGCCTCCTCCTACACGTCTCTTGGATTCGTACGTCTAGAAGAGGAAGTCTCTCAGGCATTGCTCTTCCTCCCTCCGGGTCTCGGATGACTACGGAGACTCCACTCATGAAGCCTCCTCCTACACGTCTCTTGGACTCGTACGTCTAGAAGAGGAAGTCTCTCAGGCATTGCTCTTCCTCCCTCCGAGTCTCAGTTGACTACGGAGACTCCACTCATGAAGCCTCCTCCTACACGTCTCTTGGATTCGTACGTCTAGAAGAGGAAGTCTTTCAGGCATTGCTCTTCCTCCCTCCGGGTCTCGGATGACTACGGAGACTCCACTCATGAAGCCTCCTCCTACACGTCTCTTGGACTCGAACGTTTAGAAGAGGAAGTCTCTCAGGCATTGCTCTTCCTCAACAAGCAAATGAAGGAGTCCTCCTCACCCTTCGAGTCTCATCTCTAAAGGCTTGCAATTTGGAAATCAATGTCCATGATATAATATTCTCCGGATCAACCCACCATATTAGTCTCGGAGTCGAAAACAATGGACTTCATGCATGGAAAGGGAAATTTTGGACCTCTTGATTTAAAAAGGATGGATACTTCAAGGCTTCTTGCTTCCCCTTTTAATTTGCCTTCCTAGATTGGAGCCATAATTTTGACAAATTCGATCATCTTAGAATTTGGTGACTTATTACCATTCTTTACGTCGCGTTTCGACCATAGAATCTTCAATTACACCAAGCTTTTCACATTTGAATCCATGAGAGTGAAATAAATTCCTTATATTATTTCAAAGATTCTACAAATAATTTCAACGGAGTCTCTTTCCACTTGGGATATTTATTTTATCCTTATTTTATATTTACCGCATATATTCGTACAGATACTCTGATTGATACACCCGAAATATACACTTGATCACTCATTTGACATCTATTTTTATACTTATATCTATACTTTTAATATTTGTTATTATTAGTGCAAAACTCAGTGCCTTGCTTTTTCATGTATTTTTTTTTTTTAAATATCGAGTCACTGTGTGCTGCGTTGAAGAGGTTTATTCAGGGAAATGAGAGTAATAAACACTAAAAGGAAATTTTTCCCTTTTACTTCGCGTAATTAACTTGGAAACGGAAGTGGCCAGAGTCAGATTTGTGTTTAAAAAATTATTACAGAGCAGTATCTTGTCTAAGGACTCCATTCTAGTTCCTATAAGTGATGTAAGACAAATTATGTTTTATATAAAATCAAAACGTTTAATAATATAATTAAGTAGGTAATTAATACTTTTCTGCAATTCCTAGGCTAGACAAGATTAGGTAGGACCTTAAGTGATAAATTAGCATCAAGTATACTCATGATAAGGTCAATGATAACTATTTTCATTTCAGATTTTTATTAATGGGCTATATTTTATTTGTAAATTTTAACTATAGTAGTAATAAGCATTTCTTTCTTTAGGGGGCAGAAATACAGATTATATCATAAAATATATTAACGAACACCTTACCTTCACTTAAGAATTGTGAAGATCAATACTCTGTTGTGTATTCTTTTAGAATAATTCTTTATATTTATATTACAAAATACTTTTACCATAATTACAAGAAATACGAGCTGATATCGTTAGAAAAATCAACAAAAGTTGTGAAGGTGTTTTTATTTCAATACAAGAATATAAAACCTATAAATGTGAAATAAGTCAGATCACCCTTGAATTATGAAATATGTAAATATAAAGTGGTCGTTTGGGGTTCTTCCTTCAAACACGACGAAAACGGAAAAATATGTTTCACTTTATATAAATGTCAAAGAAGAGGAAAATCTTATAAAATAAAAAAAGAGTCTGTTCAGAGGGCTTCATTACAAAATATAAGGTCCCAAGGTAGAAGTGTATAGTATCCATTGAAGAATAATGATGTTCCTTATAAATACATGAACCATGAAGCAATCTACATATTTGCAAGAGAAAGGGGTGAAGCCATAATGGAGTCCTCCTTCAAGATCCACGGTTCCAAAGGAGACGAATATGCTGGGTTCATCAGGAGAATAACCATTGATTTCCAAATTATGAGACTCGGAGGGTGAGGAGGACTCCTTCATTTGTTTGTTGAGGAAGAGCAATGCCTGAGAGACTTCCTCTTCTAGAATTACGAATCCAAGAGACGTGTAGGAGGAGGCTTCATGAGTGGAGTCTCCGTAGTCATCCGAGACCCGGAGGGAGGAAGAGCAATGCCTGAGAGACTTCCTCTTCTAGACGTTCGAGTCCAAGAGACGTGTAGGAGGAGGCTTCATGAGTGGAGTCTCTGTAGTCATCCGAGACAGATCCGGAAGAGGGGGATGGAGGGAGGGTAGATATTTGAAGACGAATGAGTAGGAATAGGTCATGAGGAACTTCCTCTTTTCACGATCCAGGTGCCCAAAGATTCCACTTCTATGTGTAAAGTCACTATTTCTCGATCCCGAGACTCTTCAGGATGATAATAAGTTAATTATCTCTCTCTCTCTGTGTCTCACTTGAAAAGGAGACTCCCCGATAGAATAGGCTAGTAGGTAGACAGGACAAAGGCAATGACTCTCTCTCTCTCTCACGGGAGTCCATTCCTCCCTCCCTCCGGGGTGCCCGACACGTCATCTTCTTTGAGCAGACGGAATGAGCCAGCCAACCAGCCTTAAGGAAGAGAGAGGAGGAGGGGGGGTAATGTCCTTGAGGGTCTGTCTGTCTCCGACTCATCATCCTCTTTGATGCAAAGAGAATAGGCTAAGCACCCTCTGGGGAGTCATGTCCTCCTAAGCTTCCACTCCTTGCTCCATGCTTGATCCGAGGCTGTGTCACGATGAATTCTTCTCACAAATGTTGTCTACGACGGCACAGCCGGCAGGCCACTCATTAGGAATCCTGGATCCTCGGAAGATTTCCGGGAAAAAAACACTCAAATTCCAATGAAAGAAGGAAAATTACTCTTTATTGTTTACATACGTTGTGACGTCAGTTTCTCTCTCTCTGTTTCTATCTCACTGGGTGAGTTATGAATTTCTCTAAAAAAGGGCAAAATAGAGAGGATTTAAAAAATATTCATTTGCTAATTTTGATTAAAATAAGGCATTTTATGGAATATTAAGCATATCAAATTAAAGCTTGATATTTTTTCTTCATATTCATATCAATTTTTAATGATGTAAGACCTTTGAGTGAGGAGCAGTGAGGAACAGTGAGTCTCTAAGAAAAACCCTTCATTTTTCGTACAAAATGACATATATTTTAAAGTTTAAATGTGCCAGAGACGAAGTAAAAATTGAAATGAGTACTTTGATCTAAGCTCTATCAAATCATTGCTTTTTATTTTTCTATACTTCAGTCCTTGTATGCCAAAAATGGCTCTGAATCTAATAAATGCTAAAAAAATTGAAATCCATTTAGCTCTGAATTTATCACTAACTTTGAAAAATGAATACCATATTTGGAATCAGTGAATAAAACTCTATATGAATTATGGTAAATTAGTCCGACCTTTTTTTTTTTTGATTTTTGTTGGCCTGTGTAATTGATCAAATACTTATAATAACAATGGAAATTGAACCAACTCCTAGTACCCTGGCGTGAAGAGCTTGAACTTATCAAAATAAACAAACAGCTCGGGAGCCCCATTGTTGGTGGATTTTAAAACAAAACCGGTATTCCAAGGTTGCAGTTGGCATTTGAGGAGTTCCTTATTTGTATTTTTACAATAGGCGGAAGATTTGAAACTGCAATACCCCATTTTTGTAGCTGGCAGGACCCGAGAACTTAAGGTGCATAAAATGGCATTTGAGGGGTTCCTTACTCGTATTTTACAATTTGCGATGGGTTTGAAACCCAATACCACATTGTTGCGGCTGGCGGGACTCGAGAACTTAAGGTGTGCAAAATGGCATTTGAGGGGTT
Organism: Caligus rogercresseyi; assembly: GCA_013387185.1. Lineage (NCBI taxonomy): Eukaryota > Metazoa > Arthropoda > Copepoda > Siphonostomatoida > Caligidae > Caligus > Caligus rogercresseyi. Next base: position 18,224,370 of record CP045901.1, read on the forward strand.
CCTTACTCGTATTTTAAAATTTACGCTGGGTTTGAAACCCCAATACACAATTGTTGTGGCCGGCGGGACCCGAGGACTCAAGGTACTCAAAATATAATTGAGGGGTTCCTTACTAGTATTTTTTACAATTTGCGATGGGTTTGAAACCCCAACACCCCATTGTTGTGGCTGGCGGAACCCGAGGACCCAAGGTGCATAAAATGGCATTTGAGGGGTTCCTTTCTCGTATTTTTACAAGTGGCGAAGGGGTTGAAGCCCCAATACCCATTGTTCCGGCTGGTGGAACCCGAGGGCCCAAGGTGCACAAAATGGCATTTGAGGGGTTCCTTACTCGTATTTTTACAATTTGCGATGGGTTTGAAACCCCAACACCCGATTGTTACGGCTGGCGGGACCCGAGGGCCCAAGGTGCACAAAATGGCATTTGAGGGGTTCCTTACTCGTATTTTTACAAGTGTCGAAGGGTTTGAAACCCCAACACCCCATTGTTACGGCTGGCAGGACCCGAGGACCGAAGGGGCACAAAATGGTATTTGAGGGTTCCTTACTCGTATTTTTACAATTGGCGAAAGGTTTGAAACCCCAATACCCCGTTGTTGCGGCTGGCGGGACCCGAGGACCCAATGGGCACAAAATGACATTGAGGGTTTTCTTACTCGTATTGTTACAATTTGCGATGGGTTTGAAACCCAATACCCCATTGTTGCGGCTGGCGGGACCCGAGGACCCAATGGGCACAAAATGGCATTTGAGGGTTTCTTTTACTCGTATTTTTACCAATGTAGGTGGGTTGAAACCCCAATACCATATTGCTGTTGAATACTTCTGCAAGACAATTATCTTGTTTCAGGTTTGACCAATTGTACTGCTACAGAAAACATAATTCTTTGAAAAAAAGGTCTGATTTTTTTAAAATCAAAGTCATTGAGGCTGGCGCTGAATCGGCCGTCGCTGAATTAGCTGGTGCTGAATTGGCTGGCGCTGAATCAGCCGGCACTGAATCAGCCGGCGCTGAATGGCTGGCGCTGAATCGGCCGTCGCTGAATGGCTGGCGCTGAATCGGCGGTGCTGAATCGGCGGCGCTGAGTCGGCGGCGCTGAATATATATATATATATATATATATATATATATATATATATCAATCACTCAAATTTGAGGGCCATTATTCATTAGAACAAATTAACATTATTCTTATTATTATTATGATTGTGTTAAAAGCTGGAAGCCTTGATGCATTTGTGTGTAGGCGGCGGCGTTGATGCTATTCATCACTCCTTATGATCATCTCCTCATACCAAGACCCAAAATTGAGTCGGCCTTTGTGTGTTGCCGTACTGAATGATGGATGAGAATGTTTGTTATTAAAGATTATTACTATGACAATTCCAAGGACCTAGTTTTTTTTTGTATATACCAGATATGTATAATGTATGGCCTCTATTAGAACCTAATGTACAATAATAATAAAAAAAGGGTTACATCATTGACTCCATGCACTCTAAAGTCTGTAACAAAATAAGTTGCCTTCCGAAGACGTAGGGAATTTGCTTAAATTTTACGGGGCTTAATTTTAACTTTTGGGATTTATTCATCAGTAGAACCATATTAATGTTTTACTTAATATTTAATCTACTCATAATTGATAAAAACAACCTCAAACTCATCAAATTGACAATAAGACGACATCAACTTTTTATATTGAATTAGAAATCATTTTTGATAAGTCATTTTATATTATGGTTTTATCTTTAGACAGTAATTTTGAATTATAATGTTCATTTATGTCTTGTTTTTAACGTAAACTGATTGTGTTTTTGTATCTCCTACTTTATAGTTTATTCTTTTATTTTTACATTGTATGGATTTTAGCTAATAAATAAACATCTTAACCAATAAAAAACATTATCATTGGAATTTTACTTTAAAATCGTAAAGGATGTAATTACACTGGGGAACAGTGAAATAGTTTCTTGGTATATATCAACTGATTGACTACCTAATGGGTCCTGATAATAACAAAATTAAAAACATTTGCTCAATCAGGTTAGAATTTTTAGAAATTTTGAGTTTTTTGTTTTTGATTTTCGACTTTTAGACAAAATCACAACTATTTGTTTGTTGGACTACAAAATGGTATGGGTGTTTTTGGAAATGGCATGGGCATATTAGTGGGGGCGGAGACTAGTTTAAGTTTAAAAAAAATATCAGAGAGGCCCACAAAAGCCAAAAAAAAACATTTTGACCGATTTCGGGCAATTTTGTAACTTTTGTTATAGAGCTACAAAATTAGTTATATGTTTTTGGAAATGGCATACTCAATTAGTGGGGGCGAAAGTAGGTGTGGAGAATATAAATTAAAGATAAATCAACATAAGCTTCTTAAAACATTTTTGCAAAATTGCTTCTAATATTTAAAACTGTGGCTCCTAAAGAATGATAAAAGAGTGGGCCTCCCATTGTGTGTTAGTTATATTACACAACTTAGAGAATTGTCTAAAGGCAAAAGGAAAAACTTAAGTTTTTGTGCACCTATGGTGTGGAGAGAACCGAAAAAAAACCCCACTCAGATGATTGCCATTTTTGCGCTTTACACATTATAGGTATAAATAGAAAAAACAGAAAGAGTTTAAAGTATCCAAACTTGGATTCTCCTATCAGACCAGTGCCCCACAGTGAATATGTTCCAATTCAGTGTTCGAGTCACTTCAGATGTTACAGATAATGAGAGTGCGACTGAGTTGTTGCAATGTGATAGTTCACCCAATCATGATGATATACACTTCGAAAGTACAACATCACAGCCAAAGCACTTCAACCATTGTGAATTAAATGACCTTGCGAGAGACTTCAACTTGTGCAAAAAAATATGCAGAACTTTGGCCTCTAAATTTAGTAAGAATAATCGCTTCAAAGTGGTACAACAAAATCCTTCTACAGAACAAAGAGATTCAGAGTTTGTTCCTTTCTTCTCCGAGAAAGATGACTGTAATGACATTCCTGGTCTCCTAGATAAGTTAGGTAAAAGTAACTACAATTCCAAGAGTGGAGACTTTTCATTGACAGTTCTAAATACAGTCTCAAAGTTGTTCTGCCCCATAATGGAAATAAATATGGATCCATTCCAGTTGCCCATGCCACCAAACTAAACGAAACCGAGTTCCCTTACTTTCTCTGTCACTGGGATAGTAGGGCAAGGAGGAACACTGGGCGAGGAAGGAGTGGCCAGAGAGGACTCATATGACTGTGGAGAGAAAAATGTTATTGCTGAGCCTCTGGTGGACAGATCAAAGATCATTTTTGCTCCTCTTCACATTAAGGATAAATGAAACAATTTGTCAAAGCCCTACACAAAGATGGAGACTGTTTTAAATACATTTGTGATGCTTTCCCTGGACTGAATAAAAAAGAAGGCTGGAATTGTGATGATCCTCAGATCAGAAAGCTAATGAATGATCATTTGTTTGTTTTATTAGGAACCAGATTGTGTATAATGCTGGAGTTCCTTTGTCTTGGTTATGGATAATTTTCTTGGGAACAACAAGTCAAGCAATTATGTGAAGCTTGTAAACAGTATGCTTGTGAGCTAAAAGCAGCTAAATGCATATATGAGCATTAAACTTAATATCCTTATCTGTCAACCAGATAAATTTCTTGTAATCTTGGAAGTGTTAGTGATGAGCAGGGTGAGAGGTTTCACCAGGACATGAGGGACATGTAGAAGAAGGTACCAAGGAATATGGATATCCACATGATGGCTGACATAGCTCTTGACTATCCTAATTTGCAACACAAGAGAATACCTTTAGAGAGAAGTTTATATACGGCTAGTAATTAGCATTCCATACATTTTCAATTGGAAGGTGTTTTTTGTATATAAAAAATAAAACGTTTCAAAAAACATTTTTGTTTTACTTTAGTAGTTGTAATATACATGACATGTATACTGAAAAGTATGCAAATTTGGTCATTTTACCAAAAATAAATGTATTTTTTTGGCATCTCTATATTTTTCCAACTCAAAACTAGTCTCCACCCCAAACTAATATGACCCTACCATTTCCAAAAACACCCATACCATTTTGTAGCTCAATAAACAAAAAAGTTGTGATTTTGTCTAAAAGTCGAAAATCAAAAACAAAAACTCAAAATTTCTAAAAATTCTGACCGATTGAGCAAAATGGTTTTAATTTAGTTATTAGGGATACATAAGTTATTCAAATCAGTTTATATATTTCAAGAAACTTCTATTTTTTTATTTGGTGCCCTGTGTTATCAATGTTATTAAAAAATAATGAATACATTAACAAAAATATTTTAATGCAGTATGAAATATCATAATATCAAACTTCCTCAACAATAAATCAATAATGTCACTGCACTAGGATGTACGGTATATTTTAAAGCCAAGCAAAACAAAGAAGACAGGTGATTTATTTGGTATACAATGAATTCTACAATTACTCATTGTATGTACTAGTTTTTTGCCAACATGGTTCAATGTAATTGCATCCGTCTGATATAATCAGCATTATAGAATTAATAGTAATCAATATATGTATTTTTTGATACAATTGCATCCGTGTGGAAATGAATAAGCAAGCTTGGGTTTTATTTTACTTTCTTAATATTACCTTAAAGAAACCTCCAATCAATTGAAATTAATTATTTGAAATTTCATTAGTTTGAAATATATTATTTAAGGTCTTTATTTCAATTCTAACAGGAGATACAAAGTAAAAAGGGCATTAGAATTATTATAAAAAAATACATAAAAAAACATTATAGACTAAAAGTAAACTACCTACCAAAAGGCCTAGCTACAATAAGGACATATCAAAGCGTTAAAAAGATTCACAATATATATATATATACATAAATTTTGTTGACAAGTTATAAGACATAATATAAAATAACATTTAACAATTAATAATGATTTAAAACTATATCTAAAACTAGTTTTTAAATAAACTAAATCTTGTGGTTTAGTGTTCTTAAATCACATATATATTCTATATATATATAATAACATTTAAACAATATTAATAATAATAATAATTTGAAATATATCTAAATTAGTCTTTAAATAAATTAATCTTGTGTTTAATATTCTTAAATAACAATATATATATACATAGTAATATAATATATAAATATAATATATAAATATATTATATATGTCAATAATTTTTTTTTATACTATATATATATACATATAGATATATATAATATATATATATATATATATCTATATAATATATATATATATATATTATATATAATATCAATGTAAACTTCATGGTGGATATTGAATTGGTTTTATTTAGTCCCTTCTTATTTATATCCATACAATGATATTCATCGAATCGAATGTACCGATAATAGTGTGTGTGTTTGTGATCTAATTCATGTAATATTGGTTCTTAAGTCACTTTCAAAATACTTTGAACTCCAACCCTATTTTTTGCCTTTCAGTTGCTAATGTCAATATTCCATTACTTTTCTAATTATTACTTTGATAAACCAGTTCCTCTCTCAATAATAGTAGAAACTATGTTTTAAAGTATTTGCAACTTTGATTTCTCTTCAAGTGACCTGCCATTAATGATATAAAGTAACCTGTTTTTTTATTCAAATGGATAATAACATCATTTAATGAGTAGAAATGAGATCTTTTTTATGGCAATGATTCCTTGCGTCTCATTTCAATGATATTCAATGATAATTATGTAAGGATTAAGAGGGTTTTTTGTAAGTAATCATATGAATGTGGAAATACTGTAAGTAACTCGAATGATTTATTTATAGAAATAAAACATATAAATAGCTATTTTGGAAATAATTGAGTTTAAGGGGGCGATAGCCGTGCGTGCTAAGGCGTGTTCAACTCTCAATATTGGGGGCGCAGGTTCGAATCCCGAGAGGGGATGGTCATTTTTGGTCTACCTAATTGATAAGATCCCTTGACCAATAGACTTTCTATAATGCTATAATGCTTATTTATATACTGTCGGATGCAATTATATCGAACCAAATAGGTAAATAATAATAATAATTGAGTTTGTCAGCTGTTGTAGAAGGATGTTAAAAACAATCAGTACGTATCTTATACTGAGATAAATAAAAGGGAATCAAAACACAGAAGCATTTGCCACATTTAAAGAAATCATTTATTAGATTTGTCATGAACAGCTGATTTATTCCCAAAACATTAATCTCTTTTTGAAGAGAATGAATCTTCTGTGTTTTATACCTCTACGCATTTATTCAATTTCATTAATAATTTGACTAACTACCTATTACACAAATGATAAGATAATATATTATAAGATTAAATACTAATTCAATTGATACATCCTAAAAATTCACGAGAGCATTTATACTCATAAGCTCTAGAAAAACTTGTTAAAAATGTGAGAACAAAAAAAAAACGAATAATCATTTAGCGCGTTTTTGACCATTAAAAAGCATGATTTGAATCACTACTTACAATTAAAGATGGAGCTTGTACATCAAGTCTAAAAAGATTACATCGTAACTAAATATAATTTGATAATGTTCGTACATACAGAGAGGTAATAAAGCTAACTATTAAACAAAATTCAATATAAAATGGTAGAAGGTAATATTGGTGTCATGTTTTTATTGAACAAGGGTTTGTTTGCAAGATGCAGGTTTTTTGTTCAACACTTATGTTTGGAACCCATATTCAATAATAATAATGGTTTAACAAGGATTCTAATAATAAGATAATTATAAGATAAAATAACTACATACAAAAATGGTTTTCTTGAATAAGAAAACATATACATTTATCAAGCAATCATTTTGTTTTTGAGTCCTTCCATTCAATCAATGAGTCTAAAGAATGGGCATAAAAACCAAATCTACAACAAAGTTGTCTCATTCATTTACATATTTGTTTACATACGTATATGATATAATCAATAATATATTCTAATGATAAACAATATTCTTTTGTTTTCAGCTTAATCCTCAACATACCCTTCCAACTCTGAACGACGGTGGATTTGTACTGTGGG
>CP045901.1:18231510-18267556 GCA_013387185.1 Caligus rogercresseyi
TGAGAAATGGTCGATGGAAACGCTTTCGAGGATAATCACGGATATTTGTTTGACGGATTGGGCGTAATCGTCTTTTTTCGTCACGAAAAAATTCCTCCTTTTCTCTTTCGAGCACATTTAAAGTCAACTGATTCTCCGTTCTGCTGGCGTAGACTTAATAAACCATACCTTCTCTCAATTAACTCAGTAACTCTCCTTTTAAACTTTCACGCAACCTCTTTTAGATATTTTTGAATATAAATCGTATTTTGTAACACTATTTTTTTCATAATTAAAGTTCCCCATACACGTAATAAAGGGAGAATTAAATGAATACTGATTGGACCTATAAAATTTGACTTTATTTCAAGGTATGATTAAAAAAAAAATTTATTAAAACATATTCAGGTCTCCTACGAGAAGATCAGCACACATGGAATTGGAGAGAAATTTGGTATCTGTTGGATCTTCATAGGTACCGTTTGGATACCAATAGGCAATGGTATATTCATTCGTGGATGAATCAAGGATCGATTTTATAGTAAAACAATATATCACACTCAGGTTCCTCCATCCATAAATGAATCCCTTTCCTCGCAACGATCCTTTCGAGAGGATATTATTTGCCAATGATTTGTTGATATTGGTATGGTTTACCAAAGCCTCGAGCTCTTGGACTTGATTTCTTTTCTATTTTTTTTTCCGAGCGTTTATCATTAGAAGAAGTCTCCTTTTGTATTTTTCTTGTCATAGATAAACAGAGTAATAAATATAAAAATCTCCGCAAAGAAAAAAATATGAAAATCATCAAAAATGTATATTATACTATTTAGTTTTAAGTAATTATTAAACAATAACTTTTATCAAATATGTCGAGATCTCTTAAAACAGCCCAAACTGTAAATGAAATTTGAAGTAACCCTCTAAACAACGAGTAATAGAAACTAAATTGTGTGATGATGTCTTTTTAATTTGTGCATAATTATTTCCAAAAGGCTAGTTAACTATGAAGAACGGGTGCTAAAGAGTTTAATTTAGTTGCTAAGAGTGTAAAAAGAGTGCTTTTTTTGGCCAGTATGAAATTTGAGTGGACACTGATAAACAACCGAGTAATAGCAAATAATTGTGTGATGACGGCCATTTTGTTGTGATAGTATATTCAAAAGGCTAGTAACTATGAAGAACGGGTGCTAAGAGTTGATTTATTTGCTAAGAGTAGGAAAAGATTAAATTTTATGGCCCGGCAGAAGAAAAGAAATTTGAGTGGACACTGATAAACACCGAGTAATAGCATAATTGTGTGATGATGTCATTTTGATTTGTGCATAGTTATTCAAAAGGCTAGTTAACTACGAAAACGGGTGCTAAGAGTTGAATTTAGTTGCTAAGAGTAGTAACAGATTAATTTTATGGCAAGGCAGAAAATTTGAGTGAACACTGATAAACAACCGAGTAATAGCAAATAAATTGTGTGATGACGTCATTTTTGATTTGTGCATAGTTATATTCAAAAGGCTAGTTAACTATGAAAACGGGTGCTAAAGAGTTGAATTTAGTTGCTAAGAGTATGTAAAAAGATTAAATTTTAGTTACAGGAAGAAATTTGAGTGGACACTGATAAACAACCGAGTAATAGCAAATAATTGTGTGATGATGTCATTTTTGATTTGTGCATAGTTATTTCAAAAGGCTAGTTAACTATGAAAACGGTGCTAGAAGTTGAATTTAGTTGCTAAAGTAGTAAAAGATTAAATTTTATGGCCAGCGCAGAAGAATTTGAGTGAACACTGATAAACAACCGAGTAATAGCAAATAAATTGTGTGATGACGTCCATTTTGATTGTGTGCATAGTTATTTTCAAAAGGCTAGTTAACTATGAAAAACGGGTGCTAAAGAGTTGAATTTAGTTGCTAAGAGTAGTTAAAAAGATTAAATTTATGGCCCAGGCAGAAAATTTGAGTGGACACTGATAAACAACCGAGTAATAGCAAATAAATTGTGTGATGATGTCATTTTTGATTTGTGCATAGTTATTTTCAAAAGGCTAGTTAACTATGAATAACGGGTACTAAGAGTTGAATTTAGTTGCTAAGAGTAGTAAAAAGATTATTTTTTTGGCCAGGCAGAAAATTTGAGTGGACACTGATAAACAACCGGAGTAATAGCAAATAAATTGTGTGATTACGTCATTTTTGATTTGTGCATATTATTTCAAAAGGCTAGTTAACTATGAAAAACGGGTGCTAAAGAGTTGAATTTAGTTGCTAAGAGTAGTAAAAAGATTGTATTTTTTGGCCAGGCAGAAAATTTGAGTGGACACTGATAAACAACCGAGTACTAGCAAATAAATTGTGTGATGACGTCATTTTTGATTTGTGCATAGTTATTTTCAAAAGGCTAGTTAACTATGAAAACGGGTGCTAAAGAGTTGAATTTAGTTGCTAAGAGTAGTAAAAAGATTAATTTTATGGCCCAGGCAGAAAATTTGAGTGAACACTGATAAACAACCGAGTAATAGCAAATAAATTGTGTGATGACGTCATTTTTGATTTGTGCATAGTTATTTTCAAAGGCTAGTTAACTATGAAAAAGGGTGCTAAAGAGTTGAATTTAGTTGCTAAAGTAGTAAAAAGATTAAATTTTATGGCCCAGGCAGAAAATTTGAGTGGACACTGATAAACAACCGAGTAATAGCAAATAAATTGTGTGATGACGTCATTTTTGATTTGTGCATAGTTATTTTCAAAAGGCTAGTTAACTATGAAAAACGGGTGCTAAGAGTTGAATTTAGTTGCTAAGAGTAGTAAAAGATTAAATTTATGGCCCAGGCAGAAAATTTGAGTGGACACTGATAAACAACCGAGTAATAGCAAATAAATTGTGTGATGACGTCATTTTTGATTTGTGCATAGTTATTTCAAAAGGCTAGTTAACTATGAAAAACGGGTGCTAAGAGTTGAATTTAGTTGCTAAGAGTAGTAAAAGATTAAATTTTATGGCCAGGCAGAAAATTTGAGTGGACACTGATAAACAACCGAGTAATAGCAAATAAATTGTGTGATGACGTCATTTTGATTTGTGCATAGTTATTTCAAAAGGCTAGTTAACTATGAAAAACGGGTGCTAAAGAGTTGAATTTAGTTGCTAAGAGTAGTAAAAGATTAAATTTTATGGCCCAGGCAGAAAATTTGAGTGGACACTGATAAACAACCGAGTAATAGCAAATAAATTGTGTGATGACGTCATTTTTGATTTGTGCATAGTTATTTCAAAAGGCTAGTTAACTATGAAAAACGGGTGCTAAAGAGTTGAATTTAGTTGCTAAGAGTAGTAAAAAGATAAATTTATGGCCAGGCAGAAAATTTGAGTGGACACTGATAAACAACCGAGTAATAGCAAATAAATTGTGTGATGACGTCATTTTTGATTTGTGCATAGTTATATTCAAAAGGCTAGTTAACTATGAAAAACGGGTGCTAAAGAGTTGAATTTAGTTGCTAAGAGTAGTAAAAAGATTAAATTTTTGGCCAAGTAGAAATTTGAGTGGACACTGATAAACACCCGAGTAATAGCAAATAAATTGTGTGATGACGTCATTTTGATTTGTGCATAGTTATATTCAAAAGGCTAGTTAACTATGAAAAACGGGTGCTAAAGAGTTGAATTTAGTTGCTAAGAGTAGTAAAAAGATTAAATTTTATGGCCCAGGAGAAAATTTGAGTGGACACTGATAAACAACCGAGTAATAGCAAATAAATTGTGTGATGACGTCATTTTTGATTTGTGCATAGTTATATTCAAAAGGCTAGTTAACTATGAAAAACGGGTGCTAAAGAGTTGAATTTAGTTGCTAAGAGTAGTAAAAAGATTAAATTTTATGGCCCAGGAGAAAATTTGAGTGGACACTGATAAACAACCGAGTAATAGCAAATAAATTGTGTGATGACGTCATTTTTGATTTGTGCATAGTTATATTCAAAAGGCTAGTTAACTATGAAAAACGGGTGCTAAAGAGTTGAATTTAGTTGCTAAGAGTAGTAAAAAGATTAAATTTTATGGCCCAGGCAGAAAATTTGAGTGGACACTGATAAACAACCGAGTAATAGCAAATAAATTGTGTGATGACGTCATTTTTGATTTGTGCATAGTTATTTTCAAAGGCTAGTTAACTATGAAAAACGGGTGCTAAGAGTTGAATTTAGTTGCTAAGAGTAGTAAAAAGATTAAATTTTATGGCCCAGGCAAAAATTTGAGTGGACACTGATAAACAACCGAGTAATAGCAAATAAATTGTGTGATGACGTCATTTTTGATTTGTGCATAGTTATATTCAAAAGGCTAGTTAACTATGAAAAACGGGTGCTAAAGAGTTGAATTTAGTTGCTAAGAGTAGTAAAAAGATTAAATTTTATGGCCCAGGCAGAAAATTTGAGTGGACACTGATAAACAACCGAGTAATAGCAAATAAATTGTGTGATGACGTCATTTTTGATTTGTGCATAGTTATATTCAAAAGGCTAGTTAACTATGAAAAACGGGTGCTAAAGAGTTGAATTTAGTTGCTAAGAGTAGTAAAAGATTATTTTTTTGGCCCAGGCAGAAAATTTGAGTGGACACTGATAAACAACCGAGTAATAGCAAATAAATTGTGTGATGACGTCATTTTTGATTTGTGCATAGTTATATTCAAAAGGCTAGTTAACTATGAAAAACGGGTGCTAAAGAGTTGAATTTAGTTGCTAAGAGTAGTAAAAAGATTAATTTTATTGCCCAGGCAGAAAATTTGAGTGGACACTGATAAACAACCGAGTAATAGCAAATAAATTGTGTGATGACGTCATTTTTGATTTGTGCATAGTTATATTCAAAAGGCTAGTTAACTATGAAAAACGGGTGCTAAAGAGTTGAATTTAGTTGCTAAGAGTAGTAAAAAGATTAAATTTTATTGCCCAGGCAGAAAATTTGAGTGACACTGATAAACAACCGAGTAATAGCAAATAAATTGTGTGATGACGTCATTTTTGATTTGTGCATAGTTATATTCAAAAGGCTAGTTAACTATGAAAAACGGGTGCTAAAGAGTTGAATTTAGTTGCTAAGAGTAGTAAAAAGATTAAATTTTATGGCACAGGCAGAAAATTTGAGTGGACACTGATAACAACCGAGTAATAGCAAATAAATTGTGTGATGACGTCATTTTTGATTTGTGCATAGTTATATTCAAAAGGCTAGTTAACTATGAAAAACGGGTGCTAAGAGTTGAATTTAGTTGCTAAAGTAGTAAAAAGATTAATTTTATGCCCAGGAAGAAAATTTGAGTGAACACTGATAAACAACCGAGTAATAGCAAATAAATTGTGTGATGACGTCATTTTTGATTTGTGCATAGTTATTTTCAAAAGGCTAGTTAACTATGAAAAACGGGTGCTAAAGAGTTGAATTTAGTTGCTAAGAGTAGTAAAAAGATTAAATTTTATGGCACAGGCAGAAAATTTGAGTGGACACTGATAAACAACCGAGTAATAGCAAATAATTGTGTGATGACGTCATTTTTGATTTGTGCATAGTTATTTTCAAAAGGCTAGTTAACTATGAAAAACGGGTGCTAAGAGTTGAATTTAGTTGCTAAGAGTAGTAAAAAGATTAAATTTTATGCCCAGGCAGAAAATTTGAGTGAACACTGATAAACAACCGAGTAATAGCAATAAATTGTGTGATGACGTCATTTTTGATTTGTGCATAGTTATATTCAAAGGCTAGTTAACTATGAAAAACGGGTGCTAAAGAGTTGAATTTAGTTGCTAAGAGTAGTAAAAAGATTAAATTTTATGGCCCAGGAGAAAATTTGAGTGGACACTGATAAACAACCGAGTAATAGCAAATAATTGTGTGATGACGTCATTTTTGATTTGTGCATAATTATTTCAAAAGGCTAGTTAACTATGAAAAACGGGTGCTAAAGAGTTGAATTTAGTTGCTAAGAGTAGTTAAAAAGATTGTTTTTGGCCAGTATGAAATTTGAGTGGACACTGATAAACACCGAGTAATAGCAAATAAATTGTGTGATGACGTCATTTTTGATTTGTGCATAGTTATATTCAAAAGGCTAGTTAACTATGAAGAACGGGTGCTAAAGAGTTGAATTTAGTTGCTAAGAGTAGTAAAAGATTAAATTTATGGCCCAGGCAGAAAATTTGAGTGGACACTGATAAACAACCGAGTAATAGCAAATAAATTGTGTGATGACGTCATTTTTGATTTGTGCATAGTTATATTCAAAAGGCTAGTTAACTATGAAAAACGGGTGCTAAAGAGTTGAATTTAGTTGCTAAGAGTAGTAAAAAGATAATTTTTTTTTGCCCAGGCAGAAAATTTGAGTGGACACTGATAAACAACCGAGTAATAGCAAATAAATGTGTGATGACGTCATTTTTGATTTGTGCATAGTTATTTTCAAAAGGCTAGTTAACTATGAAAAACGGGTACTAAAGAGTTGAATTTAGTTGCTAAGAGTAGTAAAAAGATTAATTTTTTTGGCCCAGGCAGAAATTTGAGTGGACACTGATAAACAACCGAGTAATAGCAAATAAATTGTGTGATGACGTCATTTTTGATTTGTGCATAGTTATTTTCAAAAGGCTAGTTAACTATGAAAAACGGGTGCTAAGAAGTTGAATTTAGTTGCTAAGAGTAGTAAAAAGATTAATTTTATGGCCAGGCAGAAAATTTGAGTGAACACTGATAAACAACCGAGTAATAGCAAATAAATTGTGTGATGACGTCATTTTTGATTTGTGCATAGTTATTTTCAAAAGGCTAGTTAACTATGAAAAACGGTGCTAAAGAGTTGAATTTAGTTGCTAAGAGTAGTAAAAATATTAATTTTATGGCCCAGGCAGAAAATTTGAGTGGACACTGATAAACAACCGAGTAATGCAAATAAATTGTGTGATGATGTCATTTTTGATTTGTGCATAGTTATTTTCAAAAGGCTAGTTAACTACGTAAAAACGGTGCTAAAAGTTGAATTTAGTTGCTAAGAGTAGTAAAAAGATTAAATTTTGGCCAAGGCAGAAAATTTGAGTGAACACTGATAAACAACCGAGTAATAGCAAATAAATTGTGTGATGACGTCATTTTTGATTTGTGCATAGTTATTTCAAAAGGCTAGTTAACTATGAAAAACGGGTGCTAAAGAGTTGAATTTAGTTGCTAAGAGTAGTAAAAAGATTAAATTTATGGCCCAGGCAGAAAATTTGAGTGGACACTGATAAACAACCGAGTAATAGCAAATAAATTGTGTGATGATGTCATTTTTGATTTGTGCATAGTTATTTTCAAAAGGCTAGTTAACTACGAAAAACGGTGCTAAGAAGTTGAATTTAGTTGCTAAGAGTAGTAAAAGATTAAATTTTATGGCCCAGGCAGAAAATTTGAGTGAACACTGATAAACAACCGAGTAATAGCAAATAAATTGTGTGATGACGTCATTTTTGATTTGTGCATAGTTTATTTCAAAAGGCTAGTTAACTATGAAAAACGGGTGCTAAAGAGTTGAATTTAGTTGTAAGAGTAGTAAAAAGATTAAATTTTATGGCCCAGGCAGAAAATTTGAGTGGACACTGATAAACACCGAGTAATAGCAAATAAATTGTGTGATGATGTCATTTTTGATTTGTGCATAGTTATTTCAAAAGGCTAGTTAACTATGAATAACGGGTACTAAGAGTTGAATTTAGTTGCTAAGAGTAGTAAAAAGATTATTTTTTTTTGCCCAGGCAGAAAATTTGAGTGGACACTGATAAACAACCGAGTAATAGCAAATAAATTGTGTGATGACGTCATTTTTGATTTGTGCATAGTTATTTTCAAAAGGCTAGTTAACTATGAAAAACGGGTGCTAAAGAGTTGAATTTAGTTGCTAAGAGTAGTAAAAATATTAAATTTTATGGCCCAGGCAGAAAATTTGAGTGGACACTGATAAACAACCGAGTAATAGCAAATAAATTGTGTGATGACGTCATTTTTGATTTGTGCATAGTTATTTTCAAAAGGCTAGTTAACTACGAAAAACGGGTGCTAAGAAGTTGAATTTAGTTGCTAAGAGTAGTAAAAAGATTAAATTTTATGGCCCAGGCAGAAAATTGAGTGAAACTGACAAACAACCGAGTAATAGCAAATAAATTGTGTGATGAACGTCATTTTGATTTGTGCATAGTTATTTTCAAAAGGCTAGTTAACTATGAAAAACGGGTGCTAAAGAGTTGAATTTAGTTGCTAAGAGTAGTAAAAAGATTAAATTTTATGGCCCAGGCAGAAAATTTGAGTGGACACTGATAAACAACCGAGTAATAGCAAATAAATTGTGTGATGACGCCTTTTTGATTTGTGCATAGTTATTTCCAAAAGGCTAGTTAACTATGAAAAACGGGTGCTAAGAGTTGAAATTAATTGCAAAGGGTAGTAAAAAGATTAAATTTTATGGCCCAGGTAGAAAATTTGCGTAGACAATAAGAAAGAACAGAATAATTTTATTTTTGAAGGAAACAAAAACATGAATCGTCGAGAAATCTTCAACAGCCAACCGGAAATTCATTTTTTTTACTTCGGGAGAAAAACAAAGGTGGCAGCACCTTCGTTTTAAAACTACCTACTAAATGTGAAGAAAGTGAACCTTACGAGGTTTGAACCCATTTGGTAGCTCTCTTTATATTAATAAATGGCTGTGGATGATTTTAATACCGCTTGACATAGAAAGAGAAAAAAACTGAAAACTAGAGACATCTCTCTGGCCTCTCTTGTTTTATAGTATTAAACCTCACAAACCTCTGCCTTTTTCATAACAAAGCAAAAATGACAGGATTGATCTCTTTGTAAAATAACTTATTTTAACAGATTTTTTACTAATTATTTTTTTATTTTTTACATTTATTACAAAAGTTCAATACATTTTGATGCGTTGTTTCTTTTATCTTCTAGATGAATTATGAGGGGCGGTCTTACTGTCTTCCTCCTTCACTTTCGTCGTCAATCGGCCAGAAAAATGCTAAGAGAATTAATAAGCTTTTGAGGAAGCCTAGAGAGCCTTCCGTGACGAGGGAGGTATTGAACTACTTACCATAAGAACAAGTCCGTCCCTACAAGAGACGATGGAGTTCCTCTCGTCCGGAATCTGTCGAATAAGTGACTCCCGACACAGGGGGCAACTCCGTATCAAGGTTCCTCCTCTAGAGTTAAATAACTCAAGCTGTTTAATGTAACACATAATAATAATAACAGCTTGGTTATGAAAAAGGGAGAGGTTTTGTGAGGTTTAATACTATAATAAAAGAGAGGCCAAGAGATGTCTTTATGTTTTCAGTTTTTTTCTCTTTTCTATGTCAAGTCGGTATTAAAAATCATCCCAGCCTATAAATTTATAGTATATTTAACAAGAAAAATAAAAGAAGTTCTTTTATATTTCTTTGTATATTAATAGTCCATTATTTCTTATAAAACCATAGAGATATAAATATATAGAGATCTTATTCCCTTCAATAGCAGAGAAACATCGTTCAGCTGTCGCCTGTGCCCAATATAAACAATTAATTGTACTAGCGTCATCGTATGTTGATCATAGAGATAGAAGATTGGCTTATATTGGACACAAAACGATTCCTCTGAAGAATCCATAAGCTTCAATCTCTTTATATCTCTATGTAAAAAAAAATTATTTGATATACTGGGAACAACAAAACAAAAGCATACTGATTTCCTATTGTAAAGGTTGTGTGATTTAAGAGACAAGAGTTCCGTTATTTTAATGCATGATTCTGCTCCATGATGCATATCTCAAAGATTCACTGTCCATTATTTTAAATAAATCTATATACTAATGAGATATGAAACGTTTTTTAGCATTTCCAACATTACTTAAAGTCTTCATATTACAAGAAAAAAATATCAAGAGAATGTGAGATCATTTATCCTTGAGTCATTGTCATGCAGAATAAGAATAGTCATCGTTTTATCCATATTACTTCTTCAGCAATAGATCAGTTAAATTTTCATAGTTCACAGTATTAGTCATAGAAGGGACTGGAGTACATCGTGAGAATTAGACTTCTAGGCCAAAGCTATATTTTACACATTAATTACCATTTACCTCTTAATGTATATATGAAAGAAAGAAATGATTTTTGTATGTCCAAGGAATTGTGTTTCATAAGTAACTTGGCAATTTTTTTTGGCGATGTAAATTTATACTGAATCGGTTCAATATGAAATTATATATTCGAACTTAAAGACATAGCTAAAATTTATTATGATATTTGATTCTCTTTAACATGTTTTGGTCTTTTTGTTTCGATTTGAAACTAAAATGTCTAATAGTCAATAATAATAACCTTTTTTATGTGAAAATATACTTCTTTATTCATTTTTTAAGTTATTGATGAATATCATAAAATTGATTATAGAACCATAAAAGACTCGATTCGAAATGTTTTTGGCACTAAAAATAATTTTCACAATATGTTTATTAAGTCTATTTGTTCAGATACAGCTCAGCTTTTAATATAGGTAACATTGGAAGAATTTAAAAAACTCATTATAACAGCAACTATTCTATAAATTTAAATTGAAACACTTCAAATTATTTTTATGGAACTTTGTGGTAATATAGACAAAATATCGTATATATGTTCTAATGGGGCTCTATAGCATCATTATTGTCAAGATATTCCCAAAAACGTGTGTCGGGATATCCGCCAATTCTCCTAATGGGGGGCCCAGACCCCCCCCCAAAAAAAAAATTCTATGTTAAATGGTTTTGTATATTTAGGACCTCATACGGCTTCTAATGAGCCCTCAATGGCCAAAATTGGAACAAGGGTTCAAAATTACAGGCAAATGTCCGCTTGACCCCTGTTTTAAGCCACTGTGATACATTTTTGTTTGCTTCCGTTCCGTAATAAATAATGTATATTTCTTTTAAGAGCTTTAGATCTTATTAGGATCTCTATTGTGTAATATCTTCATCGACTTTCTTATGCATGGCGGAACCCCCTCGATGGTGCTTACCCCTATATCCTAATCGATTTTTTCGTCTGTTTTATGTATCGCTTTTTCTAGTAGGGAAAATTAAATTGTTTAAATAAATAAAAATTAAACACTGCTAACTATATAATGGCCTTTATTTCTTTAAAAAGCATTTAGTTTCCACAATAACATAATAACCTTTCTAGAGTCCAAAGGTGTATTCAAATAGTATCAATTAGACTTCAAGACAGTTGATTTATATTTAATCTAAGACTTAATATGGACTGATGATACCTAGTACAAAACTATATTTTGTAAGTTATAACTATATAAACTATCAGCCAATCTGACAAAATAGAAGTCTTACTCCATAAAATTATTCGATCAGGGTGCGTATGATTGTTTGTGTAAGCAAGTTCGTCACCTAATAATCATAAAATATAGAAGAGAGGCAGAAAATAATTTATATTTCACAAAAATAAATACTGATATGATCTATACAATGTTCTAATAGCTGTTGAACTATACATTTTTACAATAATAGCTTATGCTAATAAATTTTACAGTAACATATAGTTTGGTCTTGAAAATATTAATGACCATATACCAATTATTGATGCCTTAAATTGAATGAGATTAGTAAGAATGCTTCGCATCCTTTTCCTTGAATATCCTTACTTTCTTTCTCTAAATGGAAGTCTTATACTTATACAACATTTTGAAATCTGTTTAATGAGAACATAAATGGTTGGATTCCGGTGAGGAATCAAAAATCAATATTTGAAATCTTTTTTCAATACAATTTTTTTATTACAGCCATAGATATTTTTAAAATTAAGTTAGATTCTTTTGGCAGTCTATTTATTGCATGAATTAATCAATTCTTCTTAAAACGTTTTCACTCTCGTGACAAACATATATTACATATTTTGATGGATATTTTAAACGCTCTACTTAAAATCCTCCACACTACGGCAAATCCTCGATATATGGCATTTTCGCTTTACAATACAAACTGAACTAGAAATCAAGCGTAGCAGCTGTGACATCACAACAAAATAGTCAGCTGTCCTCTCCAATTGCCTACGTCGATTATCATTGCCTCACCTTATTTATACTCTCCTTGAGAAACACCCCAAAAGAGACTCCCACGTTCCCTCAAACTCCTCTCTGTTTTGGTGTGTTCCTACTTACGTATGCATGAATAATATTCATTTTTGTGAAATAATAAGCAATTAGTTTCTACGGATTAATTTACATATTTTTTACAGATCATAGACAAACTTGAATTCCATCGCTGAATCATAATATGTTTAATATTTGTTTCGTAAGACGCGTTCTTTTACATGACAATAAATCTTTATAGACACTAAAAACTCGTTCTGCGTCACAATTTACAATTGGGGCATTTTTTATATACAATAGATTTTGGATTATTTACACTAAAGTTTCTCTTAAATAAAAATTCCGACGTTTTAGACAAAAATTTCTGTAATTTTTCTTGTAGGCAGGGTTTTTTAATGTCCAATATTGCATCTTCGACTAGTGTTGAGCTAATCATGAGGGAACCCTCTTCCAGCGCCTTGATGAGGGTTGGTATCCATCCATTCCTCATGGATGGAATTTATTTCCTTCCACAAGGACTCCTATCCTACACAGATCTTTAAGTGTTATTAGGATGTACATTCATCATCCATCTCGTGATGAATTTTTTTATGGCAGAGAAGTGAATCCAGTAATAACTCACTGCTTTTATCCAAGTTCCCTATCGCGTAATTACAGGCGAAGGTGGCAAGGGAACTTGGATGAGATAATCAGTGAATTTTCGTTTCTAGAGGCGAAAACAAAAATAGCTTCTTCATTTCTCCACGAAGAGATTAGCTTCAGGGTTCTCATGCGGCAAAACTCGGCCAGTCTGTGGATCCATGAGCCCAACATGTCACATGGATTACTTTAGGGAAGGATTATCTTCAGTTCGCCCGCCGCCTGACGCAATACGATGCCCCATCCGAAATAAAAAGCTTTAACTGACTCGCCCTGGTAATCCGCCCAAGAAAGTGTTCACATTCTTCCGAAACCAAGTGAAGACTTTTAATGGTTCAAGGATCCACATTGAATAAGTCTATCAAGTAGGGTTTGGTTGGATTATCACCATCCAATGATCCCATCACACAGCCGTCATAGGTCTGTCCTTGATGTCTCTTGTCTCATCCATGGATGTAAACTCTTTTCCTTGGACATTCTCTTTGTCTGGGACAGGATGTTGGAGCTCTGGGGATTTCAAATGGTATTAATAGTAGGGCGGGGATGGAGGCCTTTGTCCACATATTTTCCATGAAGGCAATGAAATTTGGATGATTCACGACTGACAGAGGATTATACACGATGATAAAATTGTGTCACTCATGTATGAAGGAGGAGAACTATCCAACTAATTAATTAGCTCGGAATCTCCTAAAGTTGATCCTGTGATTCTTACTATCCATTGTTTCGCTCCAAAGGATATAGCTTGACAAAGATTACACTAAATCTGCAGAGCCGACAGGTCATTTTCTTAGTGCCATCATTATAACTCCAAACGTCGGAGCCACCATTGGCTTCAATCCACGAGTTGGGCGTTATTTTAGGCATTATTTTCTAACGGAAGAGTAATTTTAACTCTATGATCTTCGACACACAAATTCTTACTGTGGATATACATAGAACAGAAAGCAAAAACAGAGATTCAAATATAAATAAATACCTTCTGTTCTGGCCGACTTGGCCTGCCTTCATAAATGAAATAAATTCCTCAGAGAGGAGAGAGAATAGTGATAACAACGAGCTTGAACTCAATTGCACCCTTCAGACAGTTCTTCCTTTCCACGCCCAAAATTCCTCAACTTACCTCTCCTAATATATACGCCTCTCGATGAGGGCTACATATTGACAGGTTCATAAGCAAACAATACTGTTTTTAAATTGTCAATTAGTTTGTTACGGTAGAAAGAATGTGTGATATTTTTATTATTCAAATTTGCTGTTCTTTCTGAATAAGTAAATATTATTTTCTCAATTATTCATCATTTTGAAAAAGAAGCAAAAATTCTGAAGATGTCAGATCTTTAAAATGTCAAAATAGAAGTGTGTAGATTGAATTTGAACCAGGAACGTATTTTTAAAGGTATTCAAAATGAAATATGATAGAACTTATCTCTCAAGGTAACAGCCTGAAGTGGTTTTCTGAATTTCTTGGTGAACTTGAAATAAAAAATTCCAAGGAGACCCCCCCAATATTCATAAATCGCCGTTTTTAGAAGCTTGATATGGTCAAGGGAACAATTAGGATATAGCATTGAGTAAGAACTTTTGATCGTCGACTGACACTATAAAATCACGGGAGATTGTAGAGACTTAAGAAAATTAGTGCGTATGTTGAGACAAGTTGGTCAAAAGAAATCTAAAAAAGTTTAAAATAAATTTTCAACGTTGACAAGCTTACAGCCATTCGAACGACCTGTGGCTTTAGGGATCACTAAAAGAATACCATGGGGTATTTTTTACAAACCATACAGCTAAAACAATGGGCGTAGGCGTCATGACGCCCAACGACAAGATGACGCATATTTTTTTCTGAGGCCGAGGAGAAAATTGGCGAGGAGGCCTATAAAAAGGATCTTAAGATTGTCCTACTCTCATGGCCAAAGGCAATCTATCTAGAGAACCAAAGATGATCAAACAAATACTTGAAGTTCTGCGTCAAACGTATGGTGATTTCATCCAAAGGTATGATTTTAGCCGTATTTGAATCTATGAATGATATTTTGGTTAGAGAAGGATATTAACGGGACATCTAATCCAACGTGGACTTCCTGAAGGCTGCCATCGTGAAGAAATAGAGTAAGTTGAAGTTAATCATCAACTACTATACGGATTCAGCCACCGTTTTGAGGCAGTGTTTTACACCAAGGACTTTCAAAATTGTCGGTATCAGAAGAAAAATTCTACCGCCAGAAGTATCGTCTATCAATTATGTATCGATAGTTCTAGCACTGTCAAAAATATATATATTATACATCCAAAAGCATTTTCCTTTTTTTTTTTTTTTTTTTTCATGTCCAGTTTTATCACTAAAATACTAATGAATAAGCATAAATTGGGTGTATTAATGTGTTAATGTTATATTTCTTTAATTGTGCTATAATATAACGGACTAATACAATAAGTTGTGCGGTTCCAATTTAATTATTACTATTTAGTTTTGCATTCATAATTTTATTTCATTTTTAAATGCACTTTAGATGTGATTATCAAAAATGCCAAACAAAAACATAACATTCTATTTTGATGAGATAAATTAACGGAATGATGTATGTTCTTATCCTCATGAGTAATGTAATAATATCAAACCAAAAGGTCGCGAAAAATTCTTTCTCTAAAGGAATTTAAAAAGCGTTACATTTACAGGATTAAATTTTTCAGGCTTGTGAACGGAACGCAAATTGAACGGCGTTCAGTGAACGCACGTTCAATGAACGAAACGCTGAACGGAACGCAACTTTTTTTTGAACGCTGAACGTTGAACGCAAAAAAAAGAGTTTTGCGTTCAGCGTTCAATTTTTTCAAACATTTCTGGACTTTTTTTTGAAAAAAACGTCATCACTTCTTTAAAAAAATTATTTTCTAAAAAACGTTATCACTACGTATTACTTTTTTTGAAAATATTTCTAAAAAAAACGTCATCACTTTTTCTGGAGATTCTTTTCTAAAAAAAAAACGTCGTCACTTTTTTTCAATATTTGAACGCTGAACGCAAAAACATTGAACGGAACGCTGGAACGGAACGCTAATTTATTTTGAACGCTGAACGCAAAAAAAGCTGAACGCTCACAAGCCTGCATTTTATTGTTTCTGTTTTATAACTCGCACAATTGAAATCTTATTCCATCTTTATTTTAAGGATGAAGGCTCATCAGTTGAGTTGTTGATTTTATATATTCCGCATACAGTTGCAGACCATGTTGTGTGGGAATAAATAAGTAAACAATTCAGTGTTTGTTTTAATTAGAATGTGGTGGAAATAATGAACACCACATTGGCTGATAATAACGATTGTGGTCACATCAAAGTTCTCTTAAAACACAACGACATTGAAAAAACTACTATCAATTCTGATTAACCCATTTGTTTTCATGGTTACAATTCTGCTCACTCAACATGACCAGCTGCTTAATACGGAATATATATAATCAGTAACGCAACCTCAACTGTAGGGTCTTCATCGTTAAGTGCCTTTTTGAATGCTCTTATCGTAAATTATTACCTTGTCTTCAAATAGTGACGTCAATGTGAAATGAAGGCATTTTTATATATACTTTACATGGATCAATTTGATATGATAAAATGTCAATCACTAGGCGCATTATAAACCACATCTGAAGTCACGTTAAATAGACTCATACAAGGCTGTTATATTAAAGCTATTTATGCACCGATTCAGATTAGACACACTTCACTATCGACTATAGATAGCAGAGGTTTATTTAGTCCCACCAAATTTCAGCTCTCAACTTTATATAATTTAATAACAAAAACGTGACATAATAATAACTTGTTGATTCGCTTTTTGTGTAAGGATTTCATCACCGACAAAGCCATTTATCAGTACTTCATTTATTTTAATGTTTATTTGTTTCCCTATCGATAGACAAATCGATACATATTATTATAATGGATAACCACACAACAGTAGGTAAAATAATGAAATCAAAAGAGTTGGCAACTGTATGTAATCTTTATTGAATAAACATTTTCAACGAGTAGATAATATATAGATTACTGAATTGATATTGTACAAAGAAACTTTATTACTTAATATTAGACTTAAATCTTGGAAACACATTATGATTTTTTTCATTTTATATCTACTTCGTAATATTCATTATAGTCTCAGTGGGTTTGTAGCAGGTTATCTCCTTCTCTCTGTTCATCTTTGTCCCCTTTCTCCGTCTCTCTGCTCCTATCTGTCCCTCTCTCTTTTCTTATATAAATTGCCAAAGTTCCAACTGACAAAAATATGCTTATGGCCAAGAGAAGTTTCTAAAGAGTGTCATATTATAGCATATAGAGCATATTGAAAGTCATGATTGTCATGAGATGGTTAATTTAAACAGAAATAAAAAGGAATTTTTTCAGAAATAAAAGATAAAAGAGGAATGAAAGACTTATTTGTAAAAGTTATCGATTAAGAAATGACATTTTATAGCGATAGAGCATATTTAAAGCTAAAACCTTCGGTATATAAGATAAATATTTATAAGAAAACGTTTGTCAGCGACTTTAATTAATTACTAATAACCAAACCTTCAATTTTAATGAAGGTTTTTTAAGATTATTTGCAAATTACGATTCGAATGGTACAAGCAATTTAATTAAAGTCGACTGAAAAACTTTATTATAATATTTTATCCTCTAAACCGAAGGTTTTAGCTTTAAATATGATTTATCCGCTATAAAGTGGTATTTCTTAATCGAAAACTTTTACTATAGTTCTTTTAACTCCACAAAAATAAAACCTTTCTATGAAAACCATCCAATCCAATGTAACACAATTTAACATTTCACAATAAAAATATTACTTGATTAAATAAAACCTTTATTATTTGCAAAGTTAATAATTTTCCTATCCAGCCAATATTAAAATATTATTTTTTAAACTTTTTTGTAGGTACATAAGTACAACTTTATTTCACCATACTTTTCAGATTAACGAGTAACCAGACAATATTATCCAATTTCACTCACACAACAACCATAAAATCATACATTACAACATCCAATCTGTTGATAAATTTGGTCTTGTACTCCTGAATTTAAATAAAAGGACTTGAATCTTACACAAATCCATATATTTCCTTTCTGGTGAATGTTAAAAAACATATATTTTTTTTTAATTATTGCTTTGTAGCTATTTTGGGAAAATAGTTTCGCCTAGGACATTATGACTTGAACCTAAGAAGGGATCAAAGTAGGGTAATGATGCAGTTTTCACTTCAAAATAGGTTACTTGTATATTTCCATTACGTCACATCATAACGACTACCGCCCCCAGGCAATCACTCCCCGGCCTTTACCCCCCCCCCAATTACCAGGCTTGTGAGCGATCAGGAAAAAAATTGCGATCCGATCAAAAATAGCGATCAGAAATTCTTTGCGATATAGCGATATATCGATCAGGGATTTTTCCAATCAGCGATCCGATCAATTTAATTGCGATCAACAAAAAAATACCTATGTAATAGCTAATTCTAAGTAAAAATATAAATGTATATACAGTCAATCTTTATAAGTATTCATCTTTATATGGCCAATGGAATGATTGTTTCCCATAGCCTATGAGCTCCAAGATAACGACTTCTCCATAGGCGCCTGTCTTATATTTTAGGACAAAAATATCAGAATGATTGTTTCTCATAGCCTATGAGCTCCAACAATCTGGCTCCACAACTACATATGTCTGCATATTTTAAGACACGAGATGCCAGAATAAATGTTTCCCATAGCCTATGACTCCAAAACAATGACTTCTACATATTTTTAGGACAAAAAATATATCCGGATAGCACACATTGGTTTTTTCCATTAGTATAGTCTGTATATTGTGTTTTTCTAGACAAATATTAGTTGTTGGAATGGATTTTAGTCATGTGACAGCTAGTTAAGTTTTAATAAATGTAGGGTTGTCTCAAAAATCCTTAATACAATTTTTTTTCATTTTTGGTTATTTTATACAAATTGATCGGATCGCTATTTTTTAGTGATTTCTTACGATCAAAAGATATAAAGATCAGGACCTTTGCGATACTCCGATCAGCGATCAAATAGCGCTATATCGCTATGATCCGCCGATCAATAAAACTCCGATCAACAAGCCTGCCCATTACTAATATTTCTTATCCTTAAGTTCCACTTATGAAGTAACTAGGTACTTTCTTTTACATGAGTGTTTGAAAACTATGTTCCTTATATCGGTCATATAAACATATGGCCGATATTAGGACATAGTTTTAAACACTAATCCAATTTGTCATAAAAGAAAACACAATGAACTTCATAAGGGGACTTTAAGCGATAACAAATATTGTAACGGGGGGTAAATGCTCGGTTATGATTGTCAGGGGTGATTGTCTGGGGGTGCTAATCCTAAACTCTCGTCACATAAATGTAGAGAACTATTATTAGGTTGTTATTGACTTATCTATTATTATTATTATATTATTCACCTATTATTTGTACGTTTCTATTTATTAGTATTCTGCTGTTTTCATATTTAGTTAATTGATACCATCTTGTTCATAGCTGCACAATGACTAAATTGACTAAAGTTAAGAAAAAAATCCCAATATGTTATAAGTTCTTAGGATGTTTTGTTGAAACATATTATACAAAATGGCGCTTAAAAATAAGATGGGAAACAACAGCTGATTCGTACTGTTTCTTTACTCTTCGTTTGATAATAGAATTTTTTTTTGTAGCATATGAAAGAGTAAATATTTGTTTGGTGGTTTAATAAAAGTTAAGTGTTTTTTATACAAGCTATGTGTAAGATATCTTATCTTTTTGAATTAAGGATAGACAACATTGAGATTGTGTCAATCTAAGCATATTCAACGTAGATAAATAGGCTGTCATTATAGAAGTCACACTTATTTGTTACAAAGGTTTAAGTCCATAGAAAGTAACAAAAGATACAATCCAGGACAATTACGTTACTAAAAACTACTTATTCCACTGGAAATGGAAATGTATTTTTGAAATTTAAAATTTAAACATTGGCATGTGTGAAAATACAGGATACACATATTTCCTTATCATGATAAAGTATTGTATATATATCCTTTTTTTGGTATATATAAATATATATAATGATGATGATGAGATTTAAGGCCTTAAAAAGGAAATGAATTATAATCTAAAATGTTCCTTTTTGTTTTTTTAACATAATAAACATAAAGATCAAATTTTTTAGATATTTGGTTTAATTACCTTTCAAAATTTTATTTTCTGTAATCCTGAATATAACTTCAATCCAGGACTTTTTAGTTTTATACATAAAATTACCATGAAATCATTAAACATAATCTTCCTAATAAAAAGTTATCGATAAAATGATACAATATATTTTTATAAATTGACTTATTGAAATATTTTTTTATTATGAATTTAAAAATGTTTTCAGGCTCTCTAATCGTTCTCTCACTTCGATGATAATTTGTTGGAGTACAAAAATCCAGTGGTGGGCACTTCCACTCATTATTCCGCTCGTCCGCTCTGAGCGGAGGAGCAATTGGTGAGCGGAATGCAAAGAGTGGATCATCTTTGTGAGAAGTGAGCGGGAGCGGATCAGTTGCCCAAAGTGAGCGGATGAGCGGTGAGCGGAACAGCAAAAAGTGAGCGGTGCCCACCACTGCAAAAATCCCAATATGAATATAAGTGACGTCAGCTATTTTTAGGTTTCTCTGAGCTATTTCATAAGATTCAGTGCCTCCTTGTTTACTCAATGGATGATGGCTATGCTGACCCTTGTTCCTCTTCAGAGGTGGCCAAGTTGACTCCAAAGCGATCCTTGCTTCCCTTTACAGAGTAATTGAGTGTGGCTCCTTTTACAGTCTCACTTCAGATCAAATATAGTCATACATTTGATATAAGTTTATTATAAGTTTTTCATTTTGTTACTTGCACATATTTTAAGTACAGTCTTCATATTTAAGCAATAGTTACATCTTAAAACTAGAGGATATATACACTCAGAGAGTGCAAACCTCCGCCGTCACGGGGTCCTTATGAACCTTTCGAGGCGGATTTTTCACGACTGGGGCGGCGTAGAGGGACGGGGGAGGGTTCCCCTCGACGGAAATCCGAGAGGAAGACGCTCCCGGCCCCCGATTTTACAGCACAGCGACATCTATTGGCAGAGTAGGCTAACTTGAAATATTTATTAGTATTTAGCTCGTTTTGCATCTTAATTCTGCACTCAGAGATGCCAAAATTTAATCAATTGTTCCTTTTGGCATTTCCAACAACTCCACAAAGTTTCATCCGAATCCGTTCGGTACTTTTTGAGTTATCCTGCTGACAAACAAACCAACCAACCAACAAACAAACAAACCAACGCCAGTGAAAACAATACTCCTTCGGCGGAAGTAATAACTAATTACTTTCAAAATTCGTGTATATATTTTTTTGTAAAGTATTACTCCTAATAAGTCTTAAAGGTGTATCATGAAATTTCATCTTGAAATTATACAATTGACTAAACTAATCTTTGCAAGTATTGCATAGCTTTCTAAATTGGTACATATCTGAAATGTGAAACTTCGCCACTTTTGAATTTATGTAAAAAGAAAAGATATTATTTTTTAAAGCTCTGTGAGCTCAGTAAATACATTTTGATTGCGCAATTTCATGTTCTTTTATATTTTACATAGTATATATATATATGTATAGTCCAACTATTTGTCCTCCATATTCTAGATTTTAGACATAAGTTTCCAGAGCAAAAACTTAGAGCTATATTTGTAATCATAGGTCGAACGCCATTGGTTGAAGAATGTTGTAAGCAGTTGTAAACCTTTGGGTTTCCAAATGAGCATTTGTTCTTCAAGTTCACGGCATTGCACCCATGAAACAAAATAATGATCATGTATGAAATATCATGGTGACCAACATAATAAATAAGAATATATCAACAGAGGAAGAAAAGGGAAACAATAAACAATTTTAACAAGTTTCTGTATCTTAATACTGGTTTTTTTTTTTTTTAAGTTCCATTTTTATTATTCTGTTATTTAGTTATTGTTTTTTTTGTGTATTTTTTGGTTATAAAATTATTTATTATGTTATCTAAAAAACGAGTAAAATAAAATACAACAACAGATACAATAAAAAATAAAAAATATTTTAGAGAGTTGTGTTTTAGAAAAAACAAACATAATTGAACATTATAGAACAAATTACTATCTAAAAATTATAACCTTATATAAAATTCAAAAGAAACATTTTTTCCGTAACCAGCGGCTATTAAAATCCTCTTCAATGCATTCAAGTGTTCTGCTGCCATTGATGGCACATAACGAATTAGGTCCTCCAGCCCACTCCCACGAAGAAGATCCTGCGTTGGGAACTCTTAGAGAAAGAGCCGAATAACTTGCCGCTGCCCCAATGATGATTGAGCGTAGGTTGTCGACCTCTGAGTAGGAGTTCGCCGCTATTTGTTTTCCAATTAAAGATTTAATATTACTTAAAGCAAAATTTATGGCTTTTTGATATGGGAGAGCATTTATTTTTAATTTGAAAGCACCAAAAAGTACAAAAGCACTTAAAAGTACTCTCACACACATTCATTACAACAAACTTTTTTACCAACTTGAGCACGGGGCAGTCTACGAAAGCATAAAAAATATATTGTATAAACGCCCACAATTATTACAAGGCCTAAAAAACTTAATTAATGTCCTGAAATTTGGAATTGTGTAGTAAACTTTGATGCATCAATTATACCCTGAATGGAGTGGAGAATTATTTGCTCCCATGAAGGAGGCAGACAAAGGATATTAATAAAACTATGTGATATTGTTTTTTGCACAATCAAATTTATTTTTAGGAGTATTCAATTTTAAAAACCAAGGCTTAGCAGGACAATAATTATTAACAGCACGAGAGAGAGGAAAACGGAACCTAGCTACATTTAAAACGGAGTCGACATTCAAATCATGAATGGTAAAAAATCTTATGATTGTTATTGTTTTTGTTTACCCCCCCCCCCCCCCCCCCCAATGTAAAAAAAAGTATGAGGCCATACGAACTGTAAGTCTTATTCTACAATTACCTATGTATATATATATATATTGGAATGAAATAAAGAAACGCCAGTTGGCTAAGAAAAAAAATTAACGAATGTTTTCACGGTTCTTACAAATACACCTTGTTTTATCATTTGGGAACCAAATCAAGGTTTACCAAAAACCTTTTTTTGGTGTGTCGTTATTTATTTTGAACTGAATTTAGATGTGGAATTAACTTCTACCTCAAGCTTACCGACCTGTCGATATTACAGCCACCCATCCAGGATGAAAAATACAAAGAAAAATAGCCAGTGAGAAAAGATGATTTGAAGTTTGTTTACGAGCGTGACTAGTCTGAAAACACAAAAGCAATAAGTCGTCACCTGACAAAAATATTGTTTTGTATACATCCTCAAACTAGAAATAAAGTATATATATAAGCAAGATCTATAGCATCATTGTTATTTTTCAAAACTGAATTCACATTCGCTATTTTTTTTAAAGTTTGGTTCTATATTTATATTTAATTTATAATTAGATAAAAATTCATTCACAATTCTTATTGTCTGTTCTTCTATTTGTATCAGTTTGTTACTGAAAAAAATTGTTGGAACATAAATTAGACACCCTTAGCCTACGGACTCATATAATTGATTTCCTGCTTGTGTTACTAAAGTATTTGCTCGATTTTGCCACAAGAAAAATTAAACACAACAATTATAGACACTTCCATACATTTTTCCCGCAAAACTCATTTGCAGAATAAAAGAAGTTTGTTTGCTCTTGCTAAGCTAACAATGTTAAGTCTCAAAGCTGGGCATTCACACCCAATAATATATGTTTATTAAGTTTAAGTCTTCATCTTGGAAACACACTTCGTTCATCAACAAATAATTGAATGTGATATAATAATAATCATCATTGCCTCACAGTTTTTTAGCGGGAAAACTTGTTTTCTGTTTTTCTTAAATGTTGTTGAAAAATAAATGTAAGGGTTGAGATTGACTCAAGCCACGAAAAAGGATGAAACATTATCTAGGCATTTAAAGTACATTCAATCCATTTAAAAACATTTAAACACATGACTTCCCCATTTTAGCTGATGTTTTTAAACAAATAAAAATGCAATTATAGTAAATATCATTATCCCATTCATAAATAAAAAAAATATGCAAGGATTGTAATTTCATTATTTTTGTTATATGATACTCAATTCTCTCTCTCTCTCGATATATATATATATATATATATATATTTACTTGTATATATATGTGTGTAAATATATGTATA
This sequence comes from Caligus rogercresseyi, assembly GCA_013387185.1. Taxonomy (NCBI): domain Eukaryota; kingdom Metazoa; phylum Arthropoda; class Copepoda; order Siphonostomatoida; family Caligidae; genus Caligus; species Caligus rogercresseyi. The sequence goes on from CP045901.1 coordinate 18,255,622, forward strand.
TATACAATTTAGAGAAATAAAAATACTATAAGACTGTGCATCTATAACTTGATTTAGAGAGAAAGCCAGTATGTGTCAACTGGATGCAGTAATCATCTAATTATATATATAATAATTTTTGTTGTAGAGCTTTATCCAGTTCAAACATCTATAGGGGCAAAGGCGTATAATACTGAAAAGTGGCAAAAAGGGAAAATATTAATTAGTTTATCCCCCCCCCCCCAAAAAAAAAAAATTATTATTATTTGATTTTAATAATTTAAAAGAACCGACTCCAAATATCAAATATCAAGATAAGCAAATATTATTCATTATTAATATCGTGCTGATCTTGATAGTTGAGATTTGGAGTCGGTTCTTTTAAATTACTTTATTTTTTATTAAAATCAGGCATTATTGGTATATTTTCTAAAACTCAAAAGGTTATAGAATAAAACTTGTAGATTTATACCTTCCACAGCATCTGGAGTCTCACACAGATCGCTGGTGAAATTGATAAAGTATTGTTTTCCCCGCGGATAAAATATGGCAGAGCTGCAATAAGCGTCCATTTTCAAGTCATGCAACTCCACCATAATTCACCAAAAACCCTCATCTTGCCGTTGACGAAGAAGCTGCAGGAGGAATCTATGTGTATCAAGGTTAGGTATGACCTTGATTTCAATGGTGCAATAGCATTCACAAGAAGCAGTAGAGCCTTTAAAATGGATCTCTGTAAACAAAATTATGTATTCGACAAGGGATTCAAGCAGCATATGTGCGAAAAGTGCGAGGTTTTGAAAAAAATGTTATACTGTTAGCAGGAACCTGACATTTGGGCCCCACCACAAAAAAAATCAGGATGTCAGGAAAGGAATCGGAATCATCTGCAGGCTTAGTACCACTGTATCGCGAGGGCCACTGCTGACTGAGATAGCTAAAGCCAGGAACTGAGTGGGAAGAATTTTTCCACCGAGACAATTATGCCCTTGCCAGCCTTATATAGGCCCCAATATGCCATTAGGACGCTGTCAATGGCCGTTTATGTTTCTTGAGGCCAGCGGCCCACCGGGAATAGTCCCAGTACTCCCGGTGGCCACTCCGCCCCTGGTTAGAGCCATAGTTATCGGGAAACTTTAGACGTCTGCTTGGATGACTAGAAGTGCAAAATTCTTGTCCACTGGTGAAACCCCTCACGCCCCTACAATGGCAAAGGCAGGCTCAGATGCGCAACTTGCCATCAACGATCTCGCACGCATCTTGCTGGGAATTCAAAGAGCATCTCGACAGGTCACATCTTCCATCTGTAAATGAGATCTTAGTGAAGTAGGTTGCCATATCCGCTTGGAAGGCTATGAACGTGGACAGGTGTCCCTTGGAGAGGATTCTCGAGGGTTTCGATGAGCGAACTCGTAGTGCTACAATATGCCTCAAGAAACCCGTTCCTACCAACTGTGTCGCTACTGTTACCTTTCAAAGGCCTGAAGCTTGTCACAGCCATAAAGAGAGGCATGCACTTTATCAAGTGCTCGGAAAGTAGCAAAGACAATTGCAGGGCTATCTAATCCTTATAGCTCCTTAAGTTTAATCTAATTATAAAAATTAATAATATATGTATATATTTATTTTGTTATTTTTTAAAAATTAATATTTTATTATTGTATAATTATTTGTTTGTATATAAAGATATATGTTTTTTAGTAGCCATGAAGCTAGAGTTCCGTAATAAAATCATACAACACTAACTTACTTGAGTTAGCGTACAAAACGATCTGGATGAAGATCGACTTTTAAATTTAATTCTAAATTGATAAATAATAGATTTTTAAGTGCTTTAGTCAATGTTACCTCTATTGGCAGTAATGATCTAATCTGTGGGGATCGGCGGAGGTTTGCACTCTCTGAGTGTATACATGCCTCTAGTTTATATTCTATTTTATTGAAGGCTCTATCACCATATATTATTTTTCATAAAAAAACATTTTAATTTTTGTCAATGAATTTAGTTTTATCAAAATATAAATACTTTTGTTACTTCACAAACTTTTGCAAACAAAAACATATATTATACGTTCACGGTCAAACCGTGTATCAATAATGGAAGTTGGAATTGGAATGAAAGAATTGCTACACATACAGTATTATATTTTTTTAAGAGGAGGAATATTGCTGCATTGACAATAATAAGGATAATGTTTTTAATCAGCCTCATCAAATGATTTTAGCTTAGATGGGCTCATATATGAATATTAACCCAATGTGTTGCTCACAGAGACAGTATTTTGTATATACTCAGAAGCTTCAGGTGGTCGTGTATGATAGAATGTGAGCTTTTGATATTATAAAATATGGCATCATTATACCTCTTGGCTGATGAGGTAAGAAATCATCAACTACGAGTTAATAATTTTATAACTAAAATAATTTTTCTCGCAGATCTCAATCAGTGACATTTTTAGAAAAAGAATCATTTAAATATACTCGTCTGATATTTATTATCATATATATATATATAGAGAGAGAGAGAGAGAGAGATATTTAGATAGATATATTAAAAGGATTCTACAATAAAATGGATGTAGACCAATTTTAAGAGGCAATAAGTATTTTTAGGAATGGCATTCTTCTCTCTGAGTAATTCATGGTCACTCCTCCACAGCCACTAGAGATGTGATACTGTGTAGCATAATGGCAACAACTTTTAATTATACCGTCTTCTTTTCTTTCAATCAATCACGTTGCAAAAAAGAGCACCGATCTGGATAATAATAAAAATGCTGCAATGCATTTATGTTAGACTGATAACTGAAGTTCTTGCTGTAGGTTTTTTCACTAGGATTCATTTCACAAATGAATGATGATAAGCATTATTTATTCTTTGTTAGCTAAATTTGAACTGTGTATCATCCGCTTTTAATATGTGTATCACTATAAGTATTGAGTGTATGGAAAACAATACACTGTATGTATAAATAAGAACAAAATATTGTTTGTCCATAATACACTTTGACAATAGAATTCGTCCTCTAAAAGTTGATTAGCCCCTCTTGCAAACTAAAGTATAGTATTTGAGGTCAATTTCGTGAACAAAACAAAAATTGAATCCATTTCAGGAAATAGATGAAACGTTTTTGAATGCTTAAAGATGAAAAAATACTTATAGTTTTTATATCTAAACTGAAAATTGTATTTCGTCCTACGAAACTGGCTTTCAATGAACGAAACGTTGATCGAAATGAATTATTTGAACGCTGCAATATGAAGAAATATTAAATATCTTCTTCATTCAAACTAAAAGTATTCTTGTGAATGGAACGCAAAGTTGACCGTCGTCATCCGAAACTAGCGTTCAATGAACGTAATAATGATCGAAATGGCTTTTGTTAGGATATATTTAAAAAAAATTTAACGGTTCGATCCAAAGAACTCAAAATTGAATTTCACTCCATGGGCGACGTAAGTACGTTTTTGGAACAACAAACAACAAAAAAATCCGAAAAAGATGAAATATTCACACCCAGCTGATGTTTGTTTAAGTTGCCTTATTTTGATTCTTTTTTAGTTGGATGTTTATTTCTAGCGAGATAAACTAGTGTAAATATGAGAGTTATGTTGTTTTTGTTCATAAATAAATATGATAAAATAAGAACTTATTTGATTCTAAAAGTAAGCTTTAGGATATATAACTATGAAGCTTGTCAGTGAATTTTAAAAGTAATTTTATAATTGTTTAGACTTATTCCTACCGCCTTGAGTCCTCAAATTCTCAAAAAAATCGAGGGATATTTTCTCAAATCACCTATGTTTACAAATTTAGGTTGTTGTGATGACGTCTCACACAGGCTGCCAACTGCATTCCTGGAAGAGTATTAATATAGCCAACCTATTAAAGAAAAGGAAAAGAAAGAGAGAAAGAAGAGGAAAGAGTGATTGACGTCACAAATCAACTATAGAACGTTATCCCTATTGTTGTTCATTTCTCCGAGCCCCTTTTAACTTTGAGCATTGTTCTTATTTTCATTAACTTATACATCAATAAAGGATTGAGTTATGTATATTTAAATAAATCTCATAATAGGAATATTTTAATATAGGAATAATCAGTTTATTCATAGGTAATTTAAAAAAAAAACTTAATACAGAGGATGAATATAGAGTTTGTAACAGCATGAGGATGGCGTCGAAAGGAAAAGATGAAGCCTGAGGATAAAAATAAGGTTAGATTTGTTGAAACTAAGTATTAATTATTAGGGATAACGTTCGATAGTTGATTTGTGACGTCAATCACTCTTTCCTCTTCTTTCTCTTTCTTTTCCTTTCTTTAATAGGTTGGCTATATTAATACTCTTCCAGGAATGCAGTTGGCAGCCTGTGTGAGACGTCATCACAACAACCTAAATTTGTAAACATAGGTGATTTGAGAAAATATCCCCAAAATCGATACAACTCTTTATCGCGCACAACTTCTTTCTATCATGCTTTACCTTTTACTGCATATAAAATTACCCTACTTTTTTTAACTCGGGCGAACAGGATTTACAAATAATTTACATAATATGGATACAATCAAATATTCGAACTTGGCAACAATCTTAAAATACGTAAAGTGCGTACGATTCTTTAACACATTATTCAACACTTATTACAATGTTAACACAATATTTAACACTTATCATAATGTTAACGTCTGAGTATTACAAAATTGTAAGTGAGGAATGGGAAGGTAAAATATTAATTAAATACATACTCAAGTTTAATAAGAGGCTGAACAACAACTCTTTAATTATAAATAACAAGTATATGTATATATCTAAGATATTTCGTTATACCAAGTTGAAAATTACGTCGTTCGAACGCATGCCATATATATATGTGTCATATGAGCCTATACGTACTAAGATATATGTGTAGCTATATGTATGTATATAATTGGGCATCTCATATCTCACGCCTAGGAGTCGCAAGCAAGTCGTCTGAAAGAAACAGAAGAAGGGGGAAAAAGCACACAATAATATCCAAATAGACTTCAGAGAGAAAAACAACTAGGCTTCCGTCTGCACTAGGAGCACTCATCATTAAATATATATATATAAGTATCGACTACCGAGCTTCCGTATACTTTATTTGGAAGGAGATCCCAGCAATCGTCTTCCATCCATGAAAAGATACTCAACTCATCATACGAAACTTGCACGACCGCTTGAGTATGGTTAAACCCCTCTAAGCATTGCTTAAAACGCATATTAAAGTAAGTTTTAACATAAGTATATGTATATATTAAATATAGACAAAGAGGCATAACGTTTACGAGAGTTTTGATGGAAAAGAGTGCAATGGAAATATCTTTGTTCTGATATGTTTGATTTTATAGGTAGTTAGAATGTTTAAGGGATTATGAACAATAATATAAAAAAATAGCATGACATTTAACACTGAATTTAATGTCGTTTTGACAAACAAAATAATAAGTCTTCCTTTATATATAAGCCCTATTGAAATTTAACGTCGATGAGACAATAAAAAATAATTTTCATCTCGAACAAAGTCCCTTCCAATATGAAATTAATTACTTCATAAGAAAAGTATTTATTTTAAAGGAATATATCAAATTACCAATTTGTTTATTTTTGAATTCATACACATTAGGTTTTATGTAAATACTACACTTTAGGTTATTGCATTGTATGAACTGTCAAATAAAACAAAGAAAAGTTTTATTGTGAGGGAATATATCAAATTACCAATTTGTTTATTTTTGAATTCATACACATAGGGCTAGTCTTTATGTATATACTACATTTTAGGTTATTGCATTGTATGAACTGTCAAATAAAGCAAATGCTTAAGAAAAAGTGTTAAAATCCTTATCGATAACCATTCAAAAGTGTGAAAACCGAATTCAGTGTAATCCGTAAATTCTTATAATTCATAAATATATATTATTCCCATGCAATGTAAATAAAAATATAATTAAATTTTGTTAAGTTGTACGAGGATGCGTTGTAAAATAAAAAAATATTACTTATCTTTGGTGTATAAAAGCTATTAACCATTTTTGTTCCAATATATAGATAATAGAACGAGTATAACAGGCAAGAAAAGCATTAAGGAAAAAAAATATGTATTAGAATTTCAATTTTCAAACATAATATAGACAATACAATACTAGATATTAGTCCCGTTTGGTTCAAAAAACTGGTTTTTCAATACTCAAAATTTCAATGAATACTTAATTACTGGCTCCATGAAATACTTTTAACTAATAATGAGCCTATCAATCGACGTTATTGCTTCAACTTACGTGTTAATGATGTTGAAATGTAAGGTTACTAAAATAATTTAGATAGAACTTAAGCATTAATAGTGATGTTTAAAGAGATTCGATGTATACTTATTTAACTAAGGGCCTGAATGGGGTCAAGTCAATCATTTTTTGATGTTCGTATTCGATATTATTGTTATTTGTATTAAACTATTACATTCTCATATGAATAAGATCTTATTTTTTATAAATACATTTTTACCGAGCTTAACAACAAACTAGAGGCATATATACACTCAGAGAGTGCAAACCTCCGCCGTCACGGGGTCCTTATGAGCCTTCTGAGGCGGATTTTTTACGACTGGGGCGGCGTAGAGGGACGGGGGGGGTTCCCCTTGACGGAAATTCCAAGAGGAAAACGCTCCCGGCACCCAATTTCACAGCACAGCGACATCTATTGTCAGAGTAGGCTAACTTGAAATATTTATTAGTATTTAGCTCGTTTTGCATCTTAATTCTGCACTCAGAGATGCCAAAATTTATCACTTGTTATTTTTGGCATTTCCAACAACTCCACAAAGTTTCATCCAAATCCGTTCCGTACTTTTTGAGTTATCCTGCTGACAAACAAACAACCAACGCCAGTGAAAACAATACCTCCTTCAGTGGAGGTAAAAAACATTCAACTAAATTTTTACAAATGAATCACGTAAATATATCCTTGTACAGAAGAGTCCCTTGAAAACACAGCTCAATGCCTCTTTCCCTTCCAAATCTCTCTTGCATATTAGTAATTTATTTTTATACTATTTGAGATTGCTAGATTAAATAACTAGAAGACATTACACTTATGAAATACCATGTATTCCTATTCTGTGTAATTGTATTATAACCCAATAGTATATTAAAAAAGGGTTAACATTACAAGAGGAACAACTGGGGCTACAAGAACTCCACATGGGGTAGTCTCCTTGGTTATGTGAGCATACAGATATATGATGGAGACGTCAATAGGTTGACTAGTCCACCAGTTACAAAATATGTCTCGCTTATTACTGTCCTCTTGCTTTAACAAACATCTGTACAGCTAAAGTCTCCACAATTGGGGATTAAATACGATAATTATAGCAAGAGGAGTTATAAAAACGAAACTAAAATCGATTCACTTGATGATGTTTCGAGGCTACCATATTATTTAATTTATAGTAATTGATTATATAGGATAATTATCGAGAGGTACAGTAAACTACTAGTCCAAGAAATGAACCTAATTCCGCTCATATCGTCAAGCTGGTTAAACCAATAGATGTTCCTCGATATTATTTTTAATATTACTCAAAATGACTTATTTTAGACTCGGTTGATATAGAAATGGAAACAAATCGATGTAAATGATATTTTTATTACTTCTTTAACTATTTACTAAAGCTGGGATTTTTTTGCATTATATATACATTCTGTATATTTGTGAATAATATATCGATTAAAGATAGTATTTGAAGATTTTGCACTCCATTTTAAGTTTACTTGCTACTGATTAACAGATTTGTTTCGGTATTCAGTTGCAGTATTAAATAAAAAAATGGAATCTGTTGATTAAATATATCATCGGTTCTACCGATCTACTGGATATCAATCGATAGTCCAAGCTCGATATCATCTATTGGTAATTTAACATTATTTTACACCTTTTTAAAATTATTCATACATACTTCCTTAGAGTAGAGAGATCCATTTTATCTCTTACAATTAAAAAACACTAGAATTTAACAAACTTTCATTTCTCTATTTTTATTTACAGTTATTAAGTATCAAAAAATTTGGAATCATGGTTCAGAAGATAAAGGCCGGAATAGCCGCTGCTTCCTCACTCGCGGGGACTCAAATGGCTGTATCTGATAGAATGAAGAGCAGTTCCCTGACGGGTCAAGGCAGCGATGCTATACAGGACCCCTGGGGCAAGGCGAGGTCCTTTGGGAGCACCTCAACCTGGGGAATTGGGCATGAGGCCACCATTCAGCAAATGCATTTATGGAAGTGAATCATTATTTATTATTATAAGACAAAATGAAAGCTTATATTTTTCTGCCAAAACAATAACTTATTTTTGTATTACATATTTATGAAATGAACACTTTGAGAGTGTATTTTGGTTATCTTTTTATATTTGGAGGGTCTTAAGAAGAACTACTACCACTTTATACAATAATTAGATTTTGAGCATATAAGCCAGGAACAGTATTGCTCTTTATTCTCGTCAGTTATCATTGTTAAAATGTTTTCGTCGATTTTGTTCAATGGAATTACAGTATCAGGATATGAATGACATTAAAGCATTAAAGTTATTCCATCGAGCCAGCAAACACTCCTTAGATCGATCAATATTGACTGGGCTTATCTGCTCCCTTCATATTTGAATGGTCTTTAAAGCACACCACCCTTCGACCTATATAACAACTAAATACCCCATGAATGAGAAATATCAGTTCATTCGTCCCATTTTGCCAAGAAAATGTTAATCATGAGGCGAATAAATGCACAGGCTTGAAATCAACATCTTTCTACTAAGAGTATAACTATATTTGTGAACAAACTATAAGCAAGAAGGAGTCAAATTGTTTTGTGCTTCAAAGACATTGAGATGGAATCTATTATGTCTAAGATGATACACAACAGAAAAACTTGAGTAAATAATCCAATGGAACACTTAGCTACGTTTTCATATGTTAAAGAGCTTTTCTATGAAAATAACAGCTGCAAATAAGGATTTGAACATGAGATTTGAGGCGCAGGAATTGGCAATTATAAACCCTCGTATGTATTTTTGTTATTGTCTAGTAATATATCAAATATTATCCTTTTAAGACTTAAAATACCGAAGAAAATAGCATTATAAAAGGGAAAAAAAACAGCTGATTTAATCAAGCATTTGTGTAATGTGTACTGATATATTCAATTTTAAGACATTTTGAGTTAGAGGCCATAAAGTTATTCAATAAGATAATGATTTTAAAGAGAATGGCTCATAATCTTGGCATTAAAATTTCCTTAGACCTCATAAACTTCTAAGATAAACGAAACATTTATAATCTTCCGTCCATCAGCCCTTAATGTCATAGATTCAAATGAATACTTCCTAAATGTTATGAAAGGTTTAGATTAAGTATCCCATTAAACAACAGACTCTATATGACAGCATTCACTACATCCTAAACAATGGCGGCAGTCTTATTTGTGAAGCAGATTAAAATATATTGACACATTTTATGCAGGCTTCTCTAATAACATCTTGAAATGTCGTTTGATCTTAGCTTACTCTCTACGGAAAATGGGGGTTCTATACCGTCTATATATACCGTATTGCTATCTTTAAAACCCAAACTGGATCATACTATAAGCTGGAAGCATTCTTCAAAAAACAAAGAGGATTTCATCGATCGCCCTGAATGTCAAATATGATTTGTGAAATTAAACAAAGAACTTGCTTTACATGGCCAATATTTTCCTACTAGGTAACATGAATAAAATATATATATTTATATAAGGAAACGACCGGGTACCCGGCTGTTTTTTGAACGTCTCGGCCCAGTGTCAAAAATCGCCGGGCCGGGACTTTAATATTTTCTTTCATTCGTCATTCTCAAAGTGACGATGTTTTTTTTAGAAAATAATTTTGAGTATATTTAAAAATATTTCATTTTTTTTCTAAAAACGTCACCAATTTTTTTACAAATTAATTTTTTTTTAAATTAAAAAATACCGTCGACACTTTAAGACTGAAGAAGGAACAAATTATTATTAAAGTCCCAGCCCGGGTCCTGGCTAAAAAAGTGTCCCGTCGTTTCCTGATATATATATATATACATATTATCCCTTATATTATGTTAAGGGTCAATTTGACCCATTTCGGTTTTTGTGTTGGCCAAAGTACAGGTTATCCTTTTTTTTTTCTTCATGAAATTTTGTGACTTTTCCTCATTAAGAGTCATGAAGTGGTGTGTAAAATATGGACACTTAGATGTTAGTGGAATGTATGTACAGAGTTTGCATACGAAGATGATGCTGCGGGTCATTTTGACCCGTGCACTTGTATGTGAGCTGCAGCTGTCATTGAAAAGGTCAAGGTCAGCTCATACAACCAATCTGCAATGGATCCAGTGGACACAGATGTAAAGAAACGGAAAAGATGCCAAGTTTGCCCCTCCCGAGAGGACAGTAAAACAAGTACCTCTTGTGTGAAATGTAAGAATTACATCTGCAGAAAGCACACTGTGACGTTCTGTCCATCATGTGGAGAGCTTTGAAAAGGGACAAGTTAAACTCTATAGTGTTAAAATTAAAATATATTGTCATGTCTTTTTTAATAAGTGTTTAAATATTCTAAAATAAAGTTGTTCTTGGTTTAACCTGTTTTTGACTGTTTTGAATGGGTTTAACACATTATGGGTCAAAAGGACCCGCAACATAATCAATGTGATTTTTTTTTCAACATAATATAAGGGATATATATATATATAATTTATATCCTCATCTTTGTACAAGACCTTCAATATCCCTGAGCTGATTGATTGGAATGAGATCATTGTTGTGGCGTGCTCAAGTCATGGTTGAATACTGAACTTCACTTGAACTACAGCTCACACATTCAATCTTGAGACAGAGAGGGGCCTGTCAACCCAGTTCTTTGTCTTTCTTTGTCGATTAAACTCCTTCAGCGGGTGATGGGATGACAAGTCTTAAAGATTGATGGGAAGATATTATCATGGAAACTGTCTATATTGTATTATTATGAAGGAGATGTATATAAATGTGTGCTTTAAAGAAGATTTGTTCCTGGGAGTCTCTCAAGACTATACATCCTTGAGCTCCTCTGGAAGAGGCACTTGGAGTGCTTGTTCTCAAAGTGCTGCTTGTACGTCTTGGGATCCGGCATTTGGGACTGAAAGATAAGAGAAGGATGATCATAAAGGACTACTTTCCCCATTCCTTGATTTCTTTTACCTTGCATACTGAGCATTGGGACTGAGGGCCACCAGAGCAGCTTTTTTTCTGATCCGAGGAGGAATGTCCGGCCTGCTTCTTGATTTTGGCAGCCTTCTCCTGGCCTTTTGCTGGGATTGGAATCTTTTGATGACCACGAGCATGTCGGAGGAAGGAAAATGGTTGATGATCAATCACGCTCACCACTGAATGTCGGAGATAATCAGTAGAATTCCTACTACTTTGATTGTTGACTTCTCTTTATTGCTGTAGGATAAAAAAAAGGGAAATCCTCCTTCGTTTTCCTTTTGATTCTCATATTCTCAGCCAATCAGAGACACGCGTTACATGCCTCAAGAAAAAAAACGCTGTTTATATTGAAAATAACGTAAATATTACCTCAACTTGGGAATAATCGCGTGAAGTAGTTAAAAAGAGAAAAAGTAAATATAATGCATATCCTAATATTATCATGTAACTATCATCGTGTTCTATTGAATCAGTATTCACTTATTATTTTGCTTTCAATGAGCAATTGAAATAAGAAGGGTTTTTTTATTTAATCTTGATAATTAAGTGTAAAAAAGGACTGCTTAATTGCGCATATTGGAATATCAAGGTCAACAACTAAAATAACGAGGTTAATACTTTCTATTATATTGCCATTTGTGTGTCGTTGAATAACTATAGGTAGTAAATAGATCAAATAGTTTT
>CP045901.1:18267656-18279847 GCA_013387185.1 Caligus rogercresseyi
CGATAATCCAGAGCATCGACAATTCAATCTCTGGGGAGAGGCCTTGCAAATTGCTAGGGACAGTAGCATATCAAATTCGGATTTAAGCTATAAATATATATATACAGAGTGGTACAGCAAAAATTAGAAAATGACAAAGGCCAATTTTAAGGCTGGAATAGTTTATTTTAGAGCCATTTTAATGGTAAATTCCTGAAACAAAATATGTTAAGGATACAGTAAGTTACAATTTTTATTCAATGTGTCCTCCATTATTCCTGATGATGGTTCAATACGTGGACGAAGAGGCACAGCTGGTCTTGATGAAGTCCTCCGACATGTTGTCCCACTCCTTGGTGATGGTGGCCTTCAGGGCCTCGACACTGGTGTGTGAGGTTTTGTTGGTCTTGCCCTCCAGGAAGCCCCAGACAGCAAAGTCTAGAGGGTTCACATCCGGCGATGAGGAGGGCCAGAAGTCCGCCGGCCAGAAGGAGGCCATGTTCCCCTTGCAGAACTCCTGAACCTTCTTGAACGTGTGAGCCGGGGCTCCGTCCTGGGTGAACACATAATTGTTCATTGGGAATGTGCTCTTTAGCTATGGCAAGACCTTGTACCTAAGGACCTTGTAGTAGACATCAGAGTTGACCTTCTCATTGGGCCTGAAGAAGTGTGGGGGCATCTTGTTGCCGTCGGAGGCCACGATACCCAGGACCATGACTTGGGCTGGATGTTTGGTCCTGTAATACCCCTCCACCTGACCTCTTGTTTCTGCCAAGAATCGATCATTTCTTCTGTTCAGCACTGCGTCCACTGTGAAGATCTTCTTGTCGGAGTAGATCTTGACCGTGTCGCCGTTGTGCTTGAAGAAGTTGAGGACTTTTTTGGCTCTCTCTAACCTTCTGGCCTTCATAGTGGCCGCCAACAGATGCCTTGGTGTCCTGACGAAGCTCTTGAGGCCCAAGACCTCGTGGACGGCCTGGTGACGGTGATGAGAGCAACGTTTCTCTCGGCGGCCATCTTCCTCATGGACTTGGTGGGGTCCTTCTTGATGTTCTCCTGCAGGAGGTTCAGGAACTCACCACTTCGTTTTTTGTTGTGTCCCCCAGTCCCAGGCTTCCTGGAGATCGGATCCATGCCCTCCATGGCCTTCCTGATGTTGTAGACCGTGGCCAAGGATACCTTGATCTGGGTCGTGATCACCTTCGGGTCGACTTGGGCGCAGAGGAGATCAATCGCCCTTTGCCTTTTCATCTCTTGCTCAGACATTTTTGTTATACAAAAACACAACAGATACCAGTTTGTAGGATTTTGTTTACTCTTTCGAATGGCACCAAGCTCAAGATCATACAACAAATAACAATGGAGCTAGGGCCTTTAAAAGTCCATTCTAATTTTTGCTGTACCACTCTGTATATATTATATAATATAATAATATATAATAATATATATATATATATATAGAAATATATATTATATATACTATATTATTATATTATATATATATATATTTATATATATATATATCTATATATATATATATATATATATATTATATATATACACACAACAAGTTATATATATATAATAAACAATTCCCTTTATTGAGTTCAAAAGCTTCAATGGATTCATTAAATGATAGAAGTCGTTTGATTTACATATATAGATATCCTTTGGTCAAAGTTTTATCCATTGATCTTTCACGTATATAGTTCCAAAATATGCGAAAATATATACTAGTGGTGTAGGCTGGTTATAGCTATTTTAAATTAAAAAATCGCATATCGACTTTTCTCATGAACTTGAAAGATAAAAAAGAGTTAGCATATGAAAATAAGGCATCACTTCACTCACAGCTGCTGAGATTCGAATATCAACACAGAAATGAAATCCTTCACATCATTAAGCATATTTCTTCATGAGTCTCGATAAATTTCAAATCCTTTAAACTTATTCCTCCAATATTTCATATTGTTTACTTTAGACATCCCTGGCGATCTTCACTTTAATACTCTGAGGTTAAAAAAAAGGAGAGAAACCCAATGCTACCAACCGAAAAAATGATTATATTGGAGAGTTTGCGTTAAGTATCATGTAAACGTCCAAAAATAGGATTGTTTTTTATCCCACATTGTAGAAAAATTGGACTTATTTATTTGAGGGCAATCATTTAATTAGGATACTGTCCTTTGTCGAAAGCATGAAGCCCTATGCATATTACTTACCCGTGTTCAATTTCCGACCGATTAAAAAATTACTGTAATAAAGGGTACGGTTACTTTGATCTCCTCCCTGAGCTAGAAACAAAGAGAAACCACACTTCAACACGGTCATCTGCTAACATCCTCACAAACCTCTCTATTATTGTACTTATTATAGGAGGATCTGGATCCGCGAGTCCCGTTGAACATATTCATGAGCCGAGTCAGTGCTAGGAGCGACCACATTGATGAAGGAGCTCCCAAAACGTCTCGTCTCCTCCTCCGATCATTGAGGATGAGACGAGACGGGGCAAATATAATGACTGGAATCATGCCACCCGTCCACTCCCATTCGAGAAATTTAATCCCAAGCAATGATGAATCAATGTAAACATAACAATAATAAGAACAAGGCAGGAGCACTCTGGATGACGAATACTTTTTTTTCTTCTTCTATAATAAGTACAATAATAGAGAGGTTTTTGAGGAATGTTAGCACGATGGCCGTGTGAAGTGTGGTTTCTCTTTGTTTCTAGCTCAGGTAGGAGATCAAAGTAACCGTACCCTTTCCATCTTTATAATTGGCAGATGAAGGGAAAAGATGCCAATATTCAAAATGTGCATCAAACGGTCCTATATGTAAAAAAACGATTTAATATGCCATGAAGACCACTACTATATCATTTATTACTGAGCCCTCTCCCATCATAATTATATTACTTTAGTTAGATTTTGAAATGCATTCTCGTGATTGTACAATTAAATTTGAACCTAGATACAGGAATTGATGTATGTAGTTTTTTATTATAATGGAGCGAGGTAAGTGCATTCCAGGGAATATTAATGACTATGATATCCCATAAATAGAAGTAATAATATTTATGTATGTATTTAATGATATTGACACCATCTTTCACTAGAGAAGTCTGGTTATTCGGCGATAGGTTATAATTATTGATGCATCGAAGGAGTAATATCTGGGTATAATGTCTTTAAGATCCCAAAGGCAGAATTGGTGTTAGTTACATGAGCATGTTTGTTTAGCTCCAAGAATAAACTCTCCTCATGGAACGTAATCGGTATCCTCCGGTAGTCCACTTATCTAGGACCTTTATTCTTTATAATAAAAAATACCATTCAAAGTGCATAAATTTGAAATTATATTTAAAAAATATAATCCTCTAAGGACAGAATTCGTCACATGATATCTCCTTCAAGCTGTCTTATCTTCTTCTTTGTAAGTGAATAGATGAGGTCGTAAAGTAAAAGTAGACGTCTCTTATACTCTCTACTGGAACAGAGTGAAGCACATTTTCAAAGCCGCCACACATGTCAGGATATTGTTTTCACTGGCGTTTGTTGGTTTGCTGGTTTGTTGGTTTGTTTGTCAGAAGGATAACTCAAAAAGTACTGAACGGATTCAAATAAACTTTGTGGAGTTGTTGTAAATGACAAAAGGAACAAGTGATTAAATTTTGGCATCTCTAAGTGCTTTTTAATATGCAAAATGAGCAAAATACAAAATGAAATGGGGTCTCTATTCAGGGAGTAGGAAAAAAACAAACGCTAAAAAAATATTCATTGACGTATTATTGTTCATATATCAGCTCAGGACTATGTTAACCCAGTGACGTAGCTTAAACTTCTTCCTCTTCCGTCTCTGAGTGCATTTTTAATATGCAAAATGAGCTAACAGAGAGGAAACATGATTAGAGATAGAAAATCGGGCGTGTGGAAAGGGAGAATATTGAATGGGAATGTTGTGGGGATCGGCGGAGGTACACACTCTTGAGTGTATATATGCCTCTAGTTAATTTTGCAATTTATGCATATTTTTCCATGTGTGTGTTTGTATTGATTTATTTGAGTTTTACATATTACAGCACTAGCTTTTTGCAACTAACATAGAAATAAAAATTTATTGGCAAAAATAAGAAATGAAATAAATAAAATATATAAGTAGTATATATATATATATATATATATATATATATATATTATATATATATATATATATATATATATATATATATATATATATATATATATATATATATATATATATATATATATATATATATATATATATATATATATATATATATATATATATATATATATATATATATATATATATATATATATATATATATATATATATTAGGGCTGTTCTTATTTTTCAAATGTTTGAAATGTTAGCAACATTGTGAATTTTCTATTTCTTGGTGATAAAAGAACATACCAAGTTTGAACAAAATCGGTCAACATTACGGGGTCGCTCAACGAGGTCAAAGTTTTAAAAATTTAGTAAAAATATAGTTTTACGCAAATTTCTTGAAAATGGTGGACGTTACAGACTTCAATAATAATTATTAATTTAAAGGAAATCTAATTTACTACCAGACGTATTTTTGATGTTTTTTACTAAAACAAAGTTTTCTGTAAAAACAAAAAAAAATAGAGTGTGTAATGTTAGCATATTTCATAGCTTTTTTGTATCAATTAACTTCACTCGCCTGTAGAAGATGACTTGTTCGCTTCAGAGTAAAATAGTATTTTTAAGTTTAGTAAACCAAAAATTTGGTTGCATTCTATCAATTCAGAATTCAGTACAATCTGAGTTTACATCATATGATTCAGAGCCTGTATTGACCTATCAGAAATCGATTATAAAAAATGAATAATAATGTGTTTTTAGATATGCGTCAAGGTATCCTCTCAAAATTTTACTTTGTCTCTGATGCATTTATATCCATTATATGCGTCATTTTGTACGCGAGATATGTTTTTTTAATGTACATATAACTCTCCACTTATTAAATTATATGATTTAGTATACCAAAATATTAGAGCTGGTTTACCAAGCTTTCATTTGATATGTTTGGTGTTCTAAAAGTCGCTATACTTTAAGAGAAATAAGCAAATACATTTTTGCACGTACTCTCCCAAAAGGCTGTGGTTGATTTTAATGCTGATTGACATAGAAAGAGAAAAAAATTGAAAACTTAAAGACATCTCTCTGGCCTCTCTTTTATTATAGTATTAAATTAATCACAAACCTCTCCCTTTTTCATAACAATGCTGTTATTATTATTATTGCGTTACATTAAACAGTTTGAGTTATTTAACTCTAGAGGAGGAACCTTGATACGGAGTTCCCCCCTGTGTCCGGAGTCACTTATTCGACAGGATTCCTGGACGAGAGGAACTCCATCGTCTCTTGTCAGGACTGACTTGTTCTTATGGTAAGTAGTTCAATGCCTCCCTCGTCACGGAAGGCTCTCTAGGCTTCCTCTCAAAGCTTATTAATTCTCTTAGCATTTTTCTGGCCGATTTGACGACGAAAGTGAAGGAGGAAGACAGTAAGACCACCCCTCATAATTCATCTAGAAGATAAAAGATCAAAATGTATTGATTTTTTTTGTAATAAATGTACAAAATAATAAAATAATTAGTAAAAAATCTGTTAGAATATTTTTTTTTACAAAGAGATCAATCCTGTCATTTTTAATTACAAGTTTTGTCGTTTTCATAATAGTTTAATTAAAGGGTTTATTATTTATTAAATTTTATTTAGACAAGGAGATGGAAAAAACAATTGTATACCTACCGAGACGAAATGAAATGTATTCAGAAGATATCAAGTTTATAATTTCCTCATCATATTCAATAAATAACATTAGTAGTTGGCTATTACTTTAATATACTTTAATGTTCTTTTCCTGTATTTCAGTTCTTAAATAATAGTATAAAATACATAAGAATACTCACTTCAATTAATACAACGACAAATGAACCATCAAAATAGATTAAACAAAACCAAAATGGGTCAATGATATAATATACTTGGGTATATAATAATTTTAAAATCACATTATAATGAAACATCTCGTATAATTAAGACTAAAACACACATTAATATTGAAATAGTTAATAAATTTTTTAATAATCCTTAATTATCTTAAAGTAGCTTTAAAACTTCGTTCGGAAATACTTGATTTCCTCGAAGCGAAAGTCCTCGAGTTGAAGTTACGGAAGTGACTTAGAGGGTGAGAGCTCCATATCTAGCAACGGCTGTTAGGATAATTCCACGGTGATCCTCAGGACTTCAACCCTCAATCGAAGTT
Source organism: Caligus rogercresseyi (assembly GCA_013387185.1). NCBI lineage: Eukaryota > Metazoa > Arthropoda > Copepoda > Siphonostomatoida > Caligidae > Caligus > Caligus rogercresseyi. The sequence continues at coordinate 18,273,961 of CP045901.1, forward strand.
AGTGTGCTAGCTTTTCTTGCCTTAGCATTTAAAACCGCAACAACAATTACTTATAAGCGTTTAAACGATTGTTTCCGTTGGAAAGTCCAAAGAGTATCAAAGTTTATTTACGCCTTCATTATCCTTATCCATTCCCTTTATGTTAATTACAATTAAGATCTTTTAATAGATACAAATGGGAAATATACAATTCATGTTTTATTGGTTTGAAGACGTTTCTAAGAAGTTTTTGACTCTAATCATGGAACTTTTAAGACCAAAAAAATAAATTTAAGTATTTTTTCTTTCCTTCCATAACTTGAACTTTTGTGTTACTATTCTTTAACACAAAATTATAAATTTAAGTTTAGGTATGTATCTCTCTCTCTGTATACCATATATATATATATATTATATATATATATATATATATATATATATATATATATATATATATATATATATATATATATATATATATATATATATATATATATATATATTATATATATATATATATATATATATATATATATATATATATATATATATATATATATATATATATATATATATTATATATATATATGTATGTATATATATATATATATGTATATATATATATATATATATAAATGTTACAAATGTTTTATATTTCCAAAATATCATTTTTTCTCTAAAATGCAAGGATATGAATGTTATATATCAAAAATATAAATTCAACACCTCATATTATAGTCGACGCTCACATCAACAATAAATTATCTTGACACAAATACAGGGTGGGGCAAACTAACTTCCTTTTTTAAAATTTGTGCCATTTGGTGTGTAGTTGTAGGGGAGAAGTGAGCGTGGGCTCATTTCAAAGAGGCAGGCGTAAAGTTTTCTTGGAAATACAGTCAGTCACTATCATGCGTTGGAGCAGAGAGGAGCGTGCGTTTGCCGTGGAGGCGTATTTTTCCAACCATCAGTCTGTGATTGCAACCCAGCGCTCTTTTCGCACTCATTTTAATGTTGCACCTAGAGGCCCTGTTCCGGACCGGAAGTCAATCATTGCATGGGTCAAAACGTTCAGAGAAACGGGAGTACAACACAAACAGTGTTTTGCGAGAACACTTTCCGGGGCGCCTGATTTCAAGAAGAGGTGATTTGGAATGGCCAGCCCGTTCACCGACTTATCCCCTTGTGATTTTTTTGTAGCCACGCTATGATATATGGTCAATGGTGATAATTAGAGCCTCAGCTATCCTGAAAAAAAAATTATTTATAAGAAGAGCCTTAAGAACTAATAGTTGAATAACTTACAATCACAAGCCAATCCTGAAGAGATATTATCGCAATTCTATCTTCAATCATTGGCAAAAGAACTCCGACGCTACGCTCCTTCACCTCTTCTAAGAAACAACCACCATCCTGGCCTCTCTCGACACATCCAAAAACCCAGTGGCCATCGACTAACCTGCCCCGGTTATACTTTCGACTCCCAAACTTCGACTCGTCAATCTCCACGATCCTTCTGGCCCCCCTAACAGAACCGGATGCTCTCGGAGATATCTTGAGAAGACAGCTTGGAAGGTCTTGTACCATTCCATGACCGTCGTTTTATTCACCCCGACTTCTTGAACTCCGTCACGGACTGGCCTTGGTCTCGACCACAGGAACAGTAAATGTAAAATCTTGGAAATGGGAAGGTGGCTTTTGGCAAATACGCTGCCAATACGAATCGAAAACTCCTTATTGCACACTTTTTTAGGACAACGAAAAACAGTATTCGTTTTGCGTTTAGTCTCCTTGCAGGGGGCTAAACATGCAGGACAAAGCAAGCTCCTGCAAAGTAAGCCTCGATCTCGACAGAACGCGATGGCATATTCCTTGTAGATGAATAACTTTAAGTCCATTTCGTTTCCGAGAGTACTTTATAGTTTGAGATTCAAATAAGAACAGCGTCCAAAATTGAAGACGCACAACAGTTGATTCAAAAACAGTCTTACTTGTTTTAATATTTGCATTTACTCGTAATCCAGATAATATCTCACCAACAAATTTTGAAAGTAAAAGTTTTACAAGGTCATTCATTTATATTATCAAAATATGAAATTGTGAAATAATATGAATCATACATAAGCATAATTTATAGTGATAGTTTTTTTTTCGGGTGAAAAAAAAAAATTTGACAATTGGTAGTTTATAATCAGCAAATATTTAATAAAAAATAAATGCATCAATTTTTTGCTTTATGCAAATCAGGGCAAGACAGCATTATGAATTGACCTTGCAACGCCGTTATATAAAACATCTCATTTACATATATTTACGCCCTTAATAAGGTGAAAGAAATATATAAGGGATTGATTTTATTATAATAGAATAAACTAAAATATTTCGAAAAATTATTTATATATATATGCCTTTTTGATGAATTTTTACATTGACAATATTTTCTTCTTATTTAGAAAACTAAAAATATTTTTAAAAATAGTTAATGAAAGTCTAATATTTTCTAATACAAAAAGTAAAATATCTTACTTTAATAGCCATTTACTAACCATTAAATACCATCAGACTGAGATTTATTGGATATGGTGTGAAAATGATAACCTTCTTAAAAACCAGCATTGGAACAAAACGCTAAATGTAATGAAATAAATAATAAAACACTAAATTATACAATTATGAAAAACGGTGAAACTTTAAAATAAAAGCCATCATTTTTTATTGAAAAAGTATATATCAGATTTGTAACAAAAAATAACACATTTTATATTGCACATCACAGTCCGAATCGGGTGTGGTGGTTTTGAATGAAAAGCCGTATCTTGATGTGAGCACAGGAGAAACCGTTGGCTACGTCCCCCATGGACTCTCAATTCGTGCTTCACAGTCCTCCTTGCCGTTTATCGCACATGCCTCCTTCTTGAGGACTGTCTTTGATGTACATTCCGTACTTCTAGATGAATTATTACTATCCTACATCACTGTCCGGCGTCCTGGATCACTCGTCGGTTGATAATTTAGTCCAGCCACGCTATGATATATGGTCAATGACGATAATTAGATCCTCAGCTATCCTGAAAAACAAAAAATTATTTATAAGAAGATGCTTGAGAACTAATAGTTGAATAACTTACAATCACAAGCCAATCCTGAAGAGATATTGGGAGTTTCTCTTGTTTGGTCTATATTTTAAATGAAAAGATGTATCTTGGTGTGAGCACAGGAGAAACGGTTGGGCGTTTCCTCGGCACTCACCATCGCTGGCTACGTCCCCTATGAACTCCCAATCCGTGCTTCACAGTACTCCTCACTGATTACACTATGTAACAGGATTTTGCCCCTGGGCTGAAATTCCTAATTTGAGTCCCGTTTTCTACATAGATTCCAAAAATTCCACTCAAAATATCGTCCGAAAAAAGGTTTGGACTTCATGGCCTTTTTTGAAAATCATGATTTTGATAATTTCTAATGGTTCACACCCAGTTATCTTCATGCAAAGTAAGAATAGCTACAAATATCAGTAGTATTTATTTTTCTAATATGTCAATGCACTTCAAATCAGTTTTTATAATTTCAATATCTTTCGTACTATTCGAAAAAATTGGCTTCATATTTCAAAAAGTTGATCATGTTTTTAGTGTTCTATTTAAGCGGCTATATTTTTTTGGTTTCAAATTTATTGACTATAATTAATAGATATAAAATATTTTCGTATATGTCAATGCATTTCCGAACAGTTTTTATAACTTCGATATCTGAGATGAAAGTAAAGAAAATATAAATTTATTTGAACAAGTATTGATCAATTATATAAATAATAAATTATGAGGTTGTGTTACCCCTATTATTGTGATTTGTTACGAAGAAAAAAAACATTTGGCCTTTTTATTTGCAAGTTCTTTATACAATTTGATATTTCGAGAGTTACTGTGATTTGGAAAATGGGATTTAGATTATTTAAGACACTTTTAGAATTCCATTAAGGAACTTGCAAATAAAAAGGCAAACATGTTTGTTTTTCTTCTTCGTAACGAAACACAATAATAGGGGTAACGCAAACTATTGATATAATATTATATAATTTGATCAATACTTGTTCCTACTTAATTGATATTTTCTTACTTTCATCCCAGATATCGAATTAATAAAAACTGTTCTGAAATGCATTGACATATACCAAAAATATTTATATATTAATTATAGTCCATAAACTTGAAACAAAAAAATATAGCCGCTTACAAAGAACACAAAAAATGATCAACTTTTTGAAATATAAAGCCTATTTTTTCGAATAGTACGAAAGATATTGAAATTATAAAAACTGATTTGAAATGCATTGACTTACTAGAAAAATAAATACTACTGATATTGTAGTATTCCTACTTGCACGAAGAGAACTGGGGTAAACCATTAGAAATTATGAAAATTATGATTTTCAAAAAAAGGTCATAAAGTCCAAACTTTTTTCGGACGATATTTTGAGTGGCATTTTTGGAATCTATGTAAAAAACAGGACTCAAATTAGGAATTTCAGCCCAGGGGCAAAATTTACTTTCATCCCAGTTATCGAAATTATAAAAACTGTTCTGAAATGAATTGACATAAACCAAAAATATTTTATATATTTATATAATCAATAACTTGAAACAAAAAAATATAGCCGCTTACACTAAAAAATGATCAATTTTTTGAAATATAAAGCCTATTTTTTCGAATTATTCTTCCTACTAAATTGATCTTTTTTTTACTTTCGTGCTAGATATCGAAATTATAAAAACTGTTCTGAAATGCATTAACAATATACCAAAACATATTACATATTGATATAGTCAATAGACTCGAAACAAAAAATATATCGCCGCTAAATAGAAGACTAAAATATGGCCAATTTTTGAAATATAAAGACAATTTTTTCAATTAGTACGAAAGATATATAAATTATACAAAACGGATTAAAAATGCACAGATTTAGTAGAAAATAAATACTACTGACATTTGTGGTTATTATTACTTTGCACGAGACTAAATGGGCCTGAACCATTAGAAAATGATGAAATCATGATTTTCAGAAAAAAGGTCATAAAGGCCAAACCTTTTTCGGACGAAATTTAAGTGGCATTTTTGGAAACTGCGTAAAAAATGAGACTCAAAATAGGAATTTCAGCATAGGGGCAAACAAAGACCTTATTTGTTACATAGTGTTATTTATTAGAATATGTCATAAAGATTTATAGTGACAAGGAGATCACAGAATAGCTTAAAATAGGAACAAATGATCCCGACAAGAGATGAGGGAGTCTCCGTGAAGAGTAATATCATGGTGTGAGCACAGGAGAAACGGGTGGGCGTCTCCTCGGCACTTACCATCTTCTAGATGAATTATGAGGGGCGGTCTTACTGTCTTCCTCCTTCACTTTCGTCGTCAAATCGGCCAGAAAAATCTAAGAGAAATTATAAGCTTTGAGAGGAAGCCTAGAGAGCCTTCCGTGACGAGGGAGGCATTGAAACTACTTACCATAAAGAACAAGTCAGTCCTGACAAGAGACGAGGAGTTCTTCTCGTCCCAGAACCTGTCGAATAAGTGACTCCGGACACAGGGGGGAACTCCGTATCAAGGTTCCTCCTCTAGAGTTAAATAACTCAAACTGTAATGTAACGCAATAATAATAATAACAGCATTGTTATGAAAAAAGGGAGAGGTTTTGTGATTAATTAATACCTACTAAAAGAGAGAGGCCAGAGAGATGCTTTATGTTTTCAGTTTTTCTCTTTCTATGTCAAGTCGGTATTAAAATCATCCACAGCCTTTGGGAGAGTACGTGCACAAATGTATGTGCTTATTTTCAAAGTATAGCGATTTTTAGACCACCAAACATATCAAATGAACGCTTGGTAAATCAGCTTTAATATGAAA
>CP045901.1:18288140-18308242 GCA_013387185.1 Caligus rogercresseyi
AAGGCAGCACAGTGATCTCAGGACCTTGTAGTAGGCCGCAGTGTTGACTTTTCGCCCGGCTTTAAAAAGTATGGCTGCCCCTTCCGCCCCCGTCGCTCGCTCCCGACACCAGGCCATTGTTTGCTGTGGATGATTTTGTTTGATAGTGACCCTCAAAGCCTATCTATGAATGTGGCACCAGGTATCGGTCTGTTCGACGGTTGACGTACGGCGTCCAAAGTTAAGATCTTCTCATCGGAGAAAATTTTCACTTTGCGCCAGATGCCTTGTAGTACTGAGGACTTTTTTGCATCGTTCGAAGCGTCTTGCTTCATTTTGACGGTGAGGAGATGTTTTGGGGTCCGGGCAAAGATTTCATGCCAAGATCGCCATGGACGGCGATCTGATAGTCTTGTGGTGGACATTAAGCTCCCTGGCCATGCTCCTCAATGATGTTGTTGGATATTCTCAATTCGGGTCTTGATGTCGTCCAGGAGGTCCGAATCTCGTTTTGTTGCTGTGCCCACCACTTCCTGCTGCACGTGAAGTGCCCTGACTTGTTTCGATGGCCTTCTTCACGTTGTAGGCGGTGCGCTCGTCACTCCAATGGTCTCGGCAGCCTTCTTCGGGTGAACTCCAGCGTGGAGGAGAACGCAAACGTTTCTCTATTTCGACTCCTGCTTCGACATCGCTGCAATTATCGAGATTTTTTTCCACAAAAGTTGTTAGTGTTTGTCTAAGCTTTAAGCTGAGACCCTTTGAAACGGTTTAAACCGAATAGCAGTGGCCGCAATTTGAACTTACATTTCTGAAAATTTGGTTCGCCACCTGTATATGAATGTATACTAAGCCAACAATGACTTAAAAACAATATTGGAAGAATTGGTGATTTTAAGCATTTTAAAGCATTTTCAAATCATGGGTCAAAATTGACCCGCGAACACACAGGTGTAAAACAGCTTTTTACACAATATAAGTTTAAGTTCGTTATATCTGAGCTTGTTCGGCCAGCTCCAGGAGTTCGTTGTATCCGAGTTCGTTATATAGGGTCGTTATATCAAGGGTTTACTGTATAAAAATTTGGATTCTTGCTCATTATATAACCATTTTTAATAAGTAAACCAAGTTATCATTTTATTTCTGTAGAGTATATTATTTTTTAGCTGAAGTGCCACATATGTAAGATGTACACTTATATTCAATTTCATGAACCCTTCTAGCTTCTTCTTCTTCTTCGCGTGAGTGAATCATTCGTTGATTTGAAGTAAAATATGTCTTACTTTTTTGGACAGGCCTCACATTGCTCTTGCGTCTAAGAGCACCACCCTGGATTGTTTGTAATAATAATGTAATATAAATTATCTGGGTTTGAAAGGCACAAAGTAGATATTCCCTTGATGACATCCTTTTTTCGTGAAAGCAAACACACCCAAGTTTCTTTAAGTCTTAAAATAAAGTTAAAGCTCCATTTGAGTATAGGCTTAATATATTGCGTAAGTTTCAGACTTTATATACGTTCAAAGTCTTAAATATATATTTTCAAACTCGGTTTTAATACTAAATTTCAAAAAAATCATTCAAATACTTTTTGACCAATTAAGTTTATCTTAGCCTTCAAAACGATTGTTTATTACAAATAGTGCCAAGGTGAAAAAAAAGTATCTTATTTTGTACCTTTTACTATGCTATACACTCCATCACCACACGATACCTCGTTTTTTTGTCTTCTTCGCTATGTAATCGAATTGAAAGGTCATGGATCATTATTCTTTTAAATGTCGTTTTACGAATTATTATTAATAATAATAACATATCTTAATCGTTGTAGATTCATCCTAACCATCGTTTCAATCTTTCTTTACCATCTTCGATATTTGACACGTAAGTTGGGTAAAGGGAGCGCATTAACAGCTCAGTGGAGGCCTCCTCGGCTCTGATTGTAAAGAGCATATCTTCGAATCCTCCCCGAGAGAAAAGTCAGAAAGTGTGGTGGATTAATTCAAGTAAATGCTCTTCTTATTTTCCATGGGATGAACACACAATTCTATTGAACGAAATAGACCAAAAACCAATTTTATAAATTATTTTTTTTTTTATGTATGGATGCAAATTGATGGGCATTAAAATCTAGACGACACAACAAATTGCAAACGAACACGGCACATTGGTCAGTAACAGAAGAACATACCGTTGTATGGAGCTATTAAGTTATTGAAATCCTCTGCTAACTTTAGTTATATCATAAGTACGATTAATTAAAGGCTGTTCTTCAGAAAGAAAATATATTTTCATTGATCATGTTATTTTCTTTTTTTTCTACACATCATAGTTAGAGAATGATCCTTTTATCGCCAGATATGAGAAAACAAAATAAATATTCATTTATTCATGCGTATGACCAGTTGCTTTATTCAATTCAAGGGGGAATAGGAGGAGGAAGAGCCCCTTCAAAGGATTCGCCAATGACGTAATGGATGTAGGCCACTGAAGAAGAGACAATTAGTATTTAAGAACAAATTTCCTCTCTTTGAGTTATTGATGTTCACACCTCAACAGCTTTTGAGTGACGTCATACTTTGGAACTAATACCAACTGCTTTTTATTATTCCCTCTCTCTTTTTTCAACCAATCACGTTGTACAAAAAAAAGCACCTTTTCTCTATCCTTAACCATATTTCCAACCTCCTTGTCATCATGGCTCCTTTCGTAGGAACTTGGTTTGGTTTTATTTGTGTATAATCGTCTACATTTTTTCTGAAGAAGCATTCTAGCACTATGGCTTATCTGGAGATATCAGGGTTTTAAAATAAGTATATCAATATATATATATATATATATTTAGGGGGTATTATAGAAACCTAATATAAGATATCAAAATTAATCCCCCGCGAAAGTTGCGTCATAAGAAACTAAATGATTGTAGAAAAATAGATTTTGGGTTGAGCCCCCCTTTCCCCCCCCCCCAAATTGCGTACAAAGGTTTTCATTATAAATAAAAACTTTTTTGTTATTACTTATTTTGAAAAAATTTAGTTTTACTTAATTTAGCTATGATCAATTTATGACTTTGTTATTTTTTGCAAATTTTCGTCAAATAATATTTAGTGCCAATAAATGAACATAAGTGCTGACGCACCAACCATTTTTTAGATAATTTATTTAAAATATAATGCCTTTCAATATGTGTGCCATAATGCAGATTATCCTATTGTTTGTTTGTGTTGATATTTATTACTATCATCCACGATAGACATACACACGAAACGCACATATAACACTAAAGTAGAGAACACAACCACACTACGGGGTATCTGTGTTACAACAATAATAATAATGATAATAATACCTATGTACATATACTTATTCCTACTTAAATACTAAAATTATTTTCAATAATATTTTTCATTATTTTACATTGCATAAATTTGATTATTCTAATGTTTTCGTCCTCCTCTTGAGAAACTTCATGCCTCTCATAGGACAGAGCGGGACATCTGTTTATGAGGTGATCTGCAGTCTGCGGTTCTTCCGTGCAGAGATCGCAAATTGGACTGATGTTCTTCCATTTACTCAAGTGCGAGAGAAAAGGTCCATGGCCAGTGACTGCTTGAACAAGCAGTTTCATATTCTCTCGTCGAAATTTGATCGTATTTTGTTGAGGAGTTTTCAACATTAGACGAGTGTGTTTCATATTTACGCTGTTTTTGTGACGGCAGCTCCACCTTTGATAAACAAACCATCTACTGCCTTCTTTACGTAGCTCGGCGGTACTCCAGTGCATATTTGATTTTGACTCTCACAGCCACTTTTTGCAAGATAATCGGCAATTCATTTCCAGTTATGTCACTGTGACCTTTACACCATTCAAGGTATATGTTTTTCTCCTTTTTTGCTCTTATCAAAGTTTCTTTACATTCTTTGACTATGCAGCTCTTCGTGAGTGGATTGAGGAGAGCCGCAATTGCCGATTGAGAGTCGGATCGTACAACAATATTCCTAGTAGGTTTTTCCAGTTTCAGAAGGTCTTCCACAGATCTTGAAATGGCGAGGACCTCAGCCTGAAATACTGATGCCTCGATTTTTAATGACGCCAGTGAATGATGTAGAGTCATGTCACCCCTAGTGATATCCCATCCTGCGCCCGTAATCCTATTAATTAATAACGAAACATGGATTACTCGTATAGAATTACGCAATTAATTATGATATATTATATATATATATATTTAAAAAAGTCATGGACTTAATTAAATTGATAATTGGACTTATTAGTGATGGATTTGTAAGGTTTCTCCAGGGTGTGTGTGGGGATAATTATATATATATATAAATTATATATATATATATATATACCTTTTAGGGTTTCATGGCATAGGATCAACGCACCAACCATTTTTTAAATAACAGCTCCTACTAGGGTTCTTTATAGTGTCAAGAAGGAAAAAGAAAAAGATGTTAATGAATTTCGTATAAATATTTTTTTCTGAGCTTAAAGAATACAGTAAACTATGATTTAAGTATTTAATTTTCTTACAAGTAATTAAAAACTTTTTATTGAATTTTTGTAAGTCTGTATTAATTAATTTTCCTATGGTACCTTCATAAGTCCGAGGTCCTTTTTGTGCGCCATCTAAATTTTAAAAAGGTAACTCATTCATGTGTAGAAAACAAATAATCCACTGAAGTGGTCTTTTAAGACATAACTCGAGTCTTTTTATTACTCCTTACCATATCTGACATTGGTGTTGCATCCGTAACACACAACAGTGACCCAAGTGTCAAGTCTTTAATGTTCTCTTCGACTACTGAAAGTAGTTATTTCGCTTGATCTTCCGCTATGCCACTTTTTAGTAATACGTGATCAATGTATTCATGATGGAGTTCTAAAAACATTTTATTAAGAATAAGAAATTAACTCTTGAATACATTTCACAATTCAAACAGTCATGATCTCCTCATTATCACTGAACTGCAACTCCTTAATAACAATAGAAAGAAATATGCTATTTCCAGATTACTTAACTACCTCAAACTTCCCGATATAGTCATACTTTCCGATACTCGGTGTTCTTTGGAACAACACTTTTGTTTTCCTGACTGCTACAGTATTTTTACAGCTTTTGATAGCACCTTACCTAACCCAAAAAGAGGGGTCACTATTTTAGCAAAAAAATATTTAAACCCCGTAATTGTATATAAAGCTTCAGACGGAAACCTCTTAAAAGTCCAATGTAATTTTAAAAACACTACCTTCGACGTGATAGGTGTTTACGGCCCAAATAAGGACGATCCTCATTTTTTTAATAATAAGCTCACTTCTATTTTATCTCATAACGCTACAATTATGAGCGGCGATTTTAACATAAAACTTAAATGCCAAAGAGACAGTTCAAGTCAGTCAAACCATTTTCCTCGTGCAACTGCAGCTCTTCGCTCCGTTATTACCGCATATGGTTTTAACGACGCAGCTGATGTAGTTAAAAACTACGATCATACATTTTTCTCAGTTGATAAACTGTCTCGACCTACATCCTCAAGAATAGACCTTTTCCTTTTCAAAGGCTTCAAACCATCAGATATAAAGGATCATAGAGTTATCGACACAAAGCTCTCCGATCATCGCGCGCTATTTACAAAAATAGGTGCCCTCCTCCCTTCTGAAAATAAATGCAAGAAGTTATGGAAGCTAAACGCCTCGTTATTGGAATGCCCTGAAGTAAATAGAAATATAATTGACGTAATTGAGACTGCAAATTCATATATTAAGTCAGCGGAGGATGTTTTTTCTGTTGTAGAGAAAATGTTCAACAAAATAAGATGCATATGCAGGCAAGCAGGCGCTAGAAAGGCTGAAAAACAAAAAAGAAATCTTAACCAAATTGAAAACACGAGCAAGCAAATAATGACCGACTCAGAAAAGCATTCAAACTGAAACAGATTTACCAAGAACATGATGTCACTCATAGAATCAAACTCAAAATGAACGAAATCGAAAACATGTCAAATTCTAGAGTTCAATGCGTTCTTCAGGAACAACGAAAAAATAACCAAAAAATGACTACTATAATAACACAATTAGGAGTGGAGTCTAATGAACCCAGCATTATATGTGACGAAATATTACATTTTTATAAAAATATATACAAATGTTTCGACTGCAAGGAATCCACTTTATGCAAAAGATGCAAGGCAGCCAACGCGGACTTTTGCAACGAACTTAGATGCAATAAAGATGATGTCCTCACCGTACCTGAAGAAGATAACAACCAAATAGAGACTCACTTAACTCTAAAGGAAATAATAATAGCAGTTCAAACGAATGCAAAAAATAGAAAGGCCCCCGGTCCTTCTGGTTTCACCTTTGAGTTTTTTAAGAAATACCTTTTTAATCTTGCTCCCATTTTACTCAAGTTTTACGAAAAGGTTATGGAAGTTGGATACTTTCCGAATTTTGCCTCCGACGGAACCATGGTACTCATTCCAAAAAAGAATAAGGACCAAAAGTACCTCCAAAACCTGCGACCTCTCACCCTGCAGAACTGCATTTACAAAATATTTTCTTATATAATCACGAACCGAATGAATAAAGTTTAAAAAAAGTTTTACATACATCTCAATACGGTTTTATCAAATCCAAACTTATGGACGACATACCTTTTACCCTGCAAACGCTTTTAGAATCCTGTGAAGATGTGTCTCTTTTAGCTTTAGACTTTGCTAAAGCCTTCGATAGCATTTCTCACGAATTTTTAATCCGAACGCTATATAAAAAAGGTTTTGGTGATTATATAATAAGAATGATAGCTGTAACGCTATCACGCTCAAGAACGCTTATTACACACGGTAATCAGTATAGGTTCTTCCCAAACTTAAGAGGTGTCCGACAGGGCGACCCACTGGCTGCTATTCTTTTTATAATAAGTATTGACGAATTAATACAAAATATCCATTACAATAACTGCGTAATTGGGATCAAAATAGCACAAACGCAGTTAAAATGCATGTGTTATGCAGATGATTTAACGATAACCTTGAGTGGCAACCCTCTAACGACTCTTAAATCAATAAAATCAGTTTTTAACATTTTATCAAGATTCTCAATTACATCCGGGCTTTTTTTAAACAAGGAAAAAACCGAAGTTTTAACTCCTTTCAAAGATATCTTTGCAAAGGAATGGCCGCACCCCGAACGCATAAAGATTCTTGGATCGTGGATCGGTTTTAACAGCTACCAATATAATCTTACCACCATAGATTCTCTTATTTCGACATCGAAAGTGTTTTATTCTTCTTTTAACTTAAATACTTGGGACAGAATCACAGCCTGGAATACATACATCGTCCCAAAAGTAATTCATCTTTTGCGCGTCACTCCCTTTGATGTAGTCACAGCTACAGGAATATTATCGGCTGAGGACGCGTTTTTGAGATTGGGAAAGAAAAGGAATATATCCTATAGGAGAGTTCATAATCCCTTGAGCTATGGTGGTCTTGGAGTTATCGATTTTGTGTTTTTGTGGAAGTCGTTGAATTTTTATTGGGTGAGGAAATTGTGGAAGGTCGATGAATTTTGGAAACTCCACCTGCATGAATTTCTCAGATATCGAAATGTACAGCTCCACCTTTCTCCTCATCGCGGTCTTAACAACATTTTAAATTCATTGAGTCTTTACTCCGTACGGATTAAAAACTTTTGTGTCGGTGCTACAGATATCGTAAAAAGATTCGAATTATCTTTGCAGTGGGAGATGCCGACGAGTGGCTGCTTGAACGATTTTACAATTGCAACACGTAACGCAGATATCGCTGCTGACGTAACAATGGGCAATTGTTTAATTAATAAGCTGGCTGAGAAATTTTACTTTGTTAGATTCGGCAATGTATACTTCATTGACCGCCCCCTATTGCCTTTTCGAATGAAAGTGTACTATACGACGACGTCTTTTCTTAGAAAATGCATGCATTCTCCTACTTTAACTCCATTTATTGCATATTTGCAGCGACGAAATATTAATGTGCCTCCTCAAAAAAGCATAAATAGTATTAGTAACAAGTTTTTAACATCAAATGAGCGATGGTTTAAGTACATAATTTTGACCGGAACTCTCGAGGTTTCATCCAAATATTTTAAAGACGCTCGCGAAATGTGCGTATTCTGCCATCGTTCAAAGGAAACGACGGATCATATTTTATGGGAATGTCCAAAACTAAGCGGGGTCTACAAAGAAATTATCAAAATTGTAGAATTCAATTTCAAAAAACACATTGGGAAAAAAGACTTCCTTACAACGTCATCGAACGATAAAATTGATGCCATCATCGTAAAAGCACAACATATTATATATAAACTAAGAACTGAACAAGACGATAATCTTGAAGGGATTTTACCTATCATAAAATTATATACACGTGTAATTTTAAAAACACAAACCCCACCCACTTGATAGACTTAAAAAAATGATTTAGACTTTTAATACATGTATTTGCCCTTCTTAATTTTTTTACTGTGTTTGTCAAATTTTAATAATATTTTTATTGTACAAATCAATCAATTAATGTATTTCACGTTTTGTTCGCTATTGTAAAATTTACAAAAATACCACCGTTGTTTGCTTCTATAATGCACTATGTTATAATTATGGCCTGTATCGGTTCCTTGTTAACGCAGTCAATAAAGACATGTTTTTTGGCCGAAAACGAGGAGGACTTCTCTAAGAAGAGCTCGTACAGCACAATGAAAGCTCCGGAGTACTCAACACGTGATCACCTCCGGGTCCACCTCACGCTCAAGAACCGCTCCGACGTTTCTCTCTTTCCATCACAAGCAGGTCCCCTGCACCGCCCTCACATCTGACATGGTATACAGCAGTAGTTTCGACGCTTCGTCATGCAAAGCTCAACGTTTATCATTGAATCATGAAATATTTATATCTAAGAAATGACATTTTGTGTGCCTATAATTGTATTTGTTTTAGATGTGTGTTTTTTTGTCCCTATACCTCCGCAATTGTGGAAATGAAAAAGTATAAATAAAGCTTGCCTCTTGGCCGAAAAAAAAAAATTAAGAAATAAGAATTAAGTTTTTTAAATAAAAGTTACCTTTAATAATAACTTCTTTTTATCAGTTGAAAAAAACTTTTTTTTGTCATTATATTATTATCTGCAAAAGTTATGGATATAATCAACGTCATAAATTTATATTCTCAACCATGTAAGAAAATTACTGTATGAATATTAAGATGTGAAAAGCAAACGTATTTAAAAAATAACTTAAAAACATCAACATGAGTTCCCTCTTTTTCTTTTTCCTTCTTGAAAACTATAAAAGAATCCTAGTAGGAGTTGTTATTTAAAAAAATGGTTGGTGCATCAGCACTTATGTTCATTTATTGGCACTAAGTATTATTTGACGAAAATTTGCAAAAATAACAAAGTCATAAATTGATCATAACTAATTTTGTTTAACTAAATTTTTTCAAAATAAGTAATAAACAAAAAAGTTGTAATTTTTTTATAACGAAACCTTTGAACGCAATTTGGGGAGGTAAGGGGGGGGGGGTTCAAACGAAAATCCATTTTCTACGATCATTTAGTTTTTTATGACGCAACTTCATGGGGGGATAGATTTTGATATCTTAATATTAGCTTTCTATAATACCCCTTAATATATATATAAACTTATATATAAATTAAAACAAACATTGATAATTAAATATATAACTGCAGTAAGTGATTTAAAAAAATCTTATATAAAAAATTAAAAAACACTAGCGTTTTACCGACTATATATGTAGGGGCCCATTTTGCGATATACCTGGCAACTTCAGGCGCTTCCCTTATGCTTCTGGCGTTACGGAGCTTAAGGCAAATATTGTATATAGCTGCAGCACATTTTTTAATGTTTTCTTGCTAAATTTATATATTATTTATATAGTGTGACGCTAAATTTGATCAATATTTTAATATTTTTAGCTTTAAAATCGTCATGGGTATGAGGAGACTATATTATTTTGTCCAGATAAATTATTTCAACATGCCTAAGAGAACCCGCCCACTTATATTGTTATATTCTAATTCAAGAAATCACAAACTAGTTTTATATAAAAATATGATTATATACCAAAGTCTGTATAATCCCGCTTCCATCTTTTGTAGAACGGTTGTTAATGTTTAACTATGTAAATAGCTTTTCTTTTCTGGATTCAAGAATGATAAAATCGTGACTGATGAAAGTGTGAGACATAAGCATTTGTGCTGGAATATGGGTTGCCTCCCCCACAAACTTTCTCTCCATTTAAGAAAGGGGGATAAATCAAGATGCATCTCTTTATATGAATACAAACATAACATTATCAAATGAAACAGTAATATTGGCTTATGGATCAATAAGAGTGTATAAATATAAATTTGTATTTATTTAATAATTAATTGTTTAGTTTTCTACCAAAATGTTTATTTATGTATTTCTTCGGATATGGAATTCTAAATAGAAAATAAAGCTTCTTTTTGTTAACTGTTCCTTAAATATTTAATCTCTGGAACTTTTTATTTTTGTATTCTATTATCAATATTCATCAATTTAACCCTAACCAGGCCGGTTATTTTGGCTCCTCTATAGCCGGGGGGGGGGGGGGGATATGACCCCCCCCCCCTCAGATCTCGGCAACGGAGCGACGAAAATTTGTGAAATTTGGCACACAACTAGGTCTCCCACTAATGTACAACCACACGAAATTTCATCACCATAGAACAAAGGGTTTTTAATTATGCATGTTAATTTATTCAAATATGCAAATTTTGCATCAAAATGTGATCTTTCATACACATAACAGAAATTAATGCCACTAGCATCAATCTTTAGCATTATTACATCATAGTATCATACTGATATATCATACATGTCACAGAACAGGTAAAATTAATTTGCATACAGTAATTAATTATGCAAACTAGTCGGTATTTATGCATATTTCCAATTAATGCAATCAATGAAATGATAATCTGATAACACACGTTCGCAAAATGACCTGCCGCGCCGTAGGGATAGGTCCGATTTTTTCGAAAATGGTATCAAAAGATGCGCAATACTTCAATCTTAAAAGTCATAAAATTTTAGCGCGTAATTATTTGTTTTCACGAAAATATCCCAGAAAAACCGGAGGGGAGGTGGATTCCCCCCCCCCCCCCCGGCCTGGTTAGGGTTAACATAGTAAATGTAAGACAAATTAAATTATTTCAAAATTTGCTATACCGAACAAGAAGTGTTAAAGTGTGAATAAGAAGTTAAAAATAGTCTTGTAAGTAATATCTAAATAATGATGTAAGTTGATGGATCAACTACTATTTCTGTATTTTATTTTCATATGTAGCGGTATTTTTATAAACAAACATAATAGTTCTGTGTCAAATGCTCCTATGAGCTTTGATCTTAGATCAACATATGTTTTATGTGCTAAAGATATAATAAATGTTTAAATTTTAGAGTTTATTATTTTTTAAACATTTTTATCACAATTAAAAACTTCAGCCAAACCTTTCATGTAATTCTTGTCGAGCCTCTAATAAATCTCATAATTGACATATGGTCTACTCTGAAAGCCATTATTCATTAAATAATGTTGTTTAAACTTCTTATCATCTAAATCCTCTATAATAACAACACAGTACAAAGTAAACAATAAAGAAATGAAATCGATAAACAAAATTCTTTGAATTATTATCAGATATGATCAATCAACAAAGCATTTTATGCATTTGATGAACCGGAGGGACCCACACGTTTTTAATTAAGAGTAGTGCAAATTCATGCCAAATTGAAGGAATATTCTAAATCCAGAATGTGCTTCCTGCGAAGAATCCAGGATCCAACTTAATGCCTTAACTGCACAGAAAGCATTAGAGCCCACATCATTAATTGTTCAATCCTTGGTCCCAACACTATATAACCTTGAATGGTTCACTTCCAAGTATATTTTGACAAAGTTTTGAAATATAATAACTTCCATAGGGGACTCCAATTATATTCAAACTATTAATCGCTGTTCAAACCATTACTTACCTCGAAGTGATGGTGACCATTCCTTTCGAACGAACAAACTAGAAAAATGTATGACTTTCTATAAAGCAGTATTATTGACCTTGAGATCTCTTCAGGCTTCGGCAACTGGATACTCAAAATGTCCTATCCAAAATCCATGACTGGTATTACATATACCAATTCCCCCAAACCTTTTATACATATAATCTATACCAATAATTGACGTCACGACCCTAAAACCTATTTAAAGGCCTTTATCGAAGTTATCATCCCTCCACCTGTAATAACAAAGCCATCCTATTTTGCATATACGTATATAGGTCCACACCAAAATAAATTATTTTTTCGTTCTCAATTTTTAAAGAATATCCAAATTCCAAATCCAATTGTAGAAGGATTCCAATTGAATACTTTTATGATTTATTTGAATATTATAGTGCGTCCATGTATTAAACTGTATAAAACCATTTCAGGTTACTTCTTTAACTTTATGGAGACCTTATTTTCGAGTAATAGTATTCATACATAGATAAAATGCTTCTTATCTATATATAAAATGAATAAAGTTTTTTATCATTGTACAGGAAAACAATAACAATAATAACTGAATGATTATGAAATTATTGATTAAATGCTTTAAATGATTATTTGTAAATCTAATTTACGCATTGTATCAGAAAAAATCATAAAATATGGCATCCTATTAACCCTGCTTTCCCTTACGAAAGTCATTTTAATCATAACTTTCCATAATAGGTATATTAATTCTTAATGACTGAACGTTTTAGCCTCATAGCCCTAACATAACACTGGCCAACAAAAAAAAAAGGTCGGACTAATTTACCATAATTCATATAGAGTTTTATTCACTGATTCCAAATATGGTATTCATTTTTCAAAGTTAGTGATAAATTCAGAGCTAAATGGATTTCAATTTTTTTAGCATTTTTTAGATTCAGAGCCATTTTTGGCATACAAGGACTGAAGTATAGAAAAATAAAAAGCAATGATTTGATAGAGCTTAGATCAAAGTACTCATTTCAATTTTTACTTCGTCTCTGGCACATTTAAACTTTAAAATATATGTCATTTTGTACGAAAAATGAAGGGTTTTTCTTAGAGACTCACTGATCCTCACTGTTCCTCACTCAAAGGTCTTACATGATTAAAAATTCATATGAATATGAAGAAAAAATATCAAGCTTTAATTTGATATGCTTAATGTTCTATAAAATGCCTTATTTTAATCAAAATTAGCAAATGAATATTTTTTAAATCCTCTCCATTTTGCCCTTTTTTAGAGAAATTCATAACTCACCCAGTGAGATAGAAACAGAGAGAAACTGACGTCACAATGTATGTAAACAATAAAGAGTAATTTTCCTTCTTTCATTGGAATTTGAGTGTTTTTTCCCGGAAATCTTCTGAGGATCCAGGATTCCTAATGAGTGGCCTGCCGGCTGTGCCGTCGAACACAACATTTGTGAGAAGAATTCATCGTGACACAGCCTCGGATCAAGCATGGAGCAAAGAGTGGAAGCTTAGGAGGACATGACTCCCCAGAGGGTGCTTAGCCTATTCTCTTTGCATCAAAGAGGATGATGAGTCGGAGACAGACAGACAAACCCTCAAGGACATTACCCCCCCCCCCCCCTCCTCCTCTCTCTTCCTTAAGGCTGGTTGGCTGGCTTATTCCGTCTGCTCAAAGAAGATGACGTGTCGGGCACCCCGGAGGGAGGGAGGAATGGACTCCCGTGAGAGAGAGAGAGAAAGAGTCATTGCCTTTGTCCTGTCTACCTACTAGCCTATTCTATCGGGGAGTCTTTTTTTCAAGTGAATCCATCGTTTTTTGCAGCAGAAAAATGAATTACTTACGTTTTCGTTTGCAAAATTCACCTTTTATTAACTATGCAAAAGATACAGGGGACGACCTCCCTTCCAGTCACCCACCCACGTCCTTTAAACTCATAGCCGCCGCCCCGAGGAACCCAAGAGTGTACTTCCAAGATAAAAACAAGACATCCAACAACACAATCCTTTCAACAGCCACAAATCACAATGATACACATAATTCATTTATGATACGCGCAGTTATCTGCCCACCGATCCGTCGCCGTCCTTTATTCCGGGGGGGGGGGGGGGGGTCCACCTGCCCTACATCCACTCATACTGAAACAGAGCACCATTTCAACAGTAGCCGCCGGGCATGCCATGAAGATACCACACAAGCGACCCTGCATGGACCTGGGGAGAGACTCCCATCCCCCACACACTCTAGAAGGCGGACCAAACACCACCACGCCCTCGCCTGCATTGGCCTCACTCTTCAGTCACTCTAAATCCATTCTTGGGAACTAAGCAAAGACTTTCCAACACTCTCAGGTGGAAGCCATCTCCCCCATGGGGCCCGAGTCCTCTACGGAGCGCTATGGCATCCGCTCCACCAAGGACGACCTCCTCCAGATGATTTCAAAGTGGACAGGGACATCGCAAAGGCCGAGTCACAAATCGTCAATCTAACCCTTCTCAATAAGCATTCCATTTACATTATGCCCTCCGGGAACAACGCCTGGGCACCCGACGGGCCATCTGCTAGAGACAGACATCAAGCAACTTTAAGAACAGAAGCTGGAGAACTAGAAGATGCATTCCTACGCTGTAATTGTGACAGGATTTTAGAAAGTTCTTTACACTACGTGTTGTCCACCCAGCCGCCCAAAGGACCTAGCCTTAGCCACGGAGCTGAAATGAGCTAGTCTTTAAAGAAATAGCAATCGTACAAGAACTGTTACGATTAACTTCAAATCATTGGGACAGTAAATTTAAAACCTGATTGTCGCTCATTGAACTTAAGGTGCATGAAAATAACAAGGAATTAATTACATTGTAAACATTCTTTTAACTTATAGATTGTTGCCTAGATTTCAACAATTTATTTAGTGGTTTTGCACTGCTGAATCCCAAATGCCTTCGGATCTGGATGGCAGTATGGTGAAGATTTGATCAAATTATACCCCAAAGTTTCTACTAAGTAATTATCAATGTTAAAAATAATTATTAAATCGTATGAAGCATTAAAAATGATTTTTTTGATAGAACTTTTACATTTGTATACTTTGTTTGTCATGATAGCCCTCATTAGCTTTCCTTTTAGATGCTCTAATCGGTTGTTATTAATTTATAATATGTGCTGAAAGGCTTATCAGGCGGGGAATTTTTTTAAACTAAAATGCTCAATGATGTCAAAGTACGTAATTCCTCTTCTACGTTTTATATGTACATATATTATGTGATGTAAATTTTTAGAGCCTGAATAAAAAAACAATAAATTACTCAGTAAACTATTTCTTTTTTAATTCTTGATAGTGGCTTAGATTTCAACAACTTATCTAGAAGTTTTGCACTGCTTAATCAGGAAATGATATCCGTTTATCTTCATCAGGTCAGGTTTTAATGCTAAATTGATTTTAAAGAGCCATTTTGTCACAAAAATTCTTAACATTTTTGTTCATTATCAGCTGACTTTTCATCTGTATCGTCCCATATTTTTATATAATAAAAAATGATATTTCAACAACATCTATTAATTATCTGATTGTATATTTTAAACTGAATTATGTCCATTATAAATTATAAATACATGTAAATTGCATGTTGCCTTTTTTTAGCACCGGAATAAAATAAGTATGATAATAATTTAGTTGAGTTAAATAATTTAAGTGTTCCTATAAAATATAAGAATAGATAATATTTTTTAATGAAATCGAAGATTCGTGGGTTATTATGCGTCAGCAATAGAAAAAATGTTATAATAATTTAGAGGAACATTTAAATTATTTACCACCTATTTTTAAAACATCAGGGCTTAAACTTCCGTTTATTCGAACTCCTGGAATGCTGAGTTGCAGGGAGGTCTCTCTTCAGAGTCCAACAGTAATCAGCCATCATGGTTGCGTCCCAACGACCCTGATACCTGGTCTCCATCTCCTTCATATCTTGATGAAATCTCTCTCCCTGCTCGTCACTCATAGAACCCAGGTTCTCAGGAAATCGGTCCATATGTGAAAATAGGTAATGAACCTTGATGCTCATATTGCAGCCCAGGTTTCTGAAAGCAATCAGCATGTTGTTGACTACTTCTTTGTAATTTCTGGCCTTATTGTTCCCAAGAAAATTCTTCACGACCAGAACAAATGCCTTCCATGCTTCCAGTTCTAAATCGTTCATTGAATATTCGAACTCTGGATCCCTGATGAGCTGACGGATTTGTGGACCGTTAAAGATTCCACCTTCTAACTTCGCCATGGTCGATCCGGAAAAAGTTTGGCACAAGTAAGTGAAGCAGTCACCGTCTTTGTCCACAGCCTTGATCAACTGCTTCATTAGACCAAGTTTGATATGCAGTGGGGGGAAGATTATTCGATCTCTGCTCACCAGAGGGTTGTTGGTGATGTTCTTTTCTTTGCAAGGCACCAATTCCTCCCGCATAGGCCAGTCCTTCTTTGTGTAATGCTGAGCGCGGTCCCTACTATCCCACATGCACAGAAAACATGGGTACTTGGTGAAGCCAGACTGCTGTCCCAACAAAAAGTTCACCATCTTCAAGTCAACACAAATAAGCCATTTATGCTGATCATAGCAAATTTTTTCCAACACATACTTCACCGATTCATAGTTTTCTTTCAGTGTTGTCGAATGAGCCAGGGGTATAGAGGCAAACTGATTGCCGTTGTTGAGCAGAACACATTTAAGTGATCGCTTGCTGCTATCAATAAACAATCTCCACTCTTTGGGGTCATAATGCGACACTCCAAGCTCGAGCAGAAGCTGTCCAATATCGGCACAGTATACCAAGTCCTTTTCTTCGGAGAAAAAACGGAGGTATTCTTGATGCCTAGTACGAAAAAAACTGACGCGAGCACTGTCAGATAGAAGGTTTTTATCCTTCAATCTTGATGCCAACAGTTCGGCAGACTCCTTTGATAAGTTTAGATCACGAACTAGATCATTTAATTCCTTTTGGGAAAATGGATGTGGAGTATCATCTTCAAAAACCATTTCTTCTTCTTCAGGTTCTTCAACACTTGAGGCATCTTCGTCACTAATGTTAGGAAGTTCTTCGAAGATAGGCACTGGAATTTCTTCACTGTGGGCTACAGGACGGCGTGCTGATTGAACATCAGGATATTTGAGGCTGTCCCGCTTCTTTCTGTTCATCCCACTCAAATCAATAGCGCAAAAGTAGCAGTCTGTGACATGGTTTGTTGGCTCCTTCCAAACCATGGGAATTCCAAAGTTCAGACTTTTCTTGCCATTTGTCCATCGACGTAGAGTTTCGGTGCATGCCTTGCACGCCATATGTGGGGCCCAAGCTTTATCCTGGTCGCTCAGTTTGATACCAAAATAAGCATGGTAAGCACGGCTTATAAAACTTGTGACTGGTTTCCTATAAGAAGAAATGGTGTATTCTCCACATATGTAGCAGAACACATCGGGCTTATATCTACACGATCTTCCTGCCGAAGACATTTTGTTAATTTGCGAAATTGATGGGCAGTAAAGAAAGCACTGGCGTTAGTCGTATATCTAAGTCTCAGCTCTTGACTAATATTAATGGAGCAATATAACATAACCGTCTGAAGTGGCCTTTAAATACTTAGCATTAACCAGAAAATACGCATTCATATATAACATCAAAACCTGACCTGATAAAAAGAAACTGATGACATTTCCTGATTCAGCAGTGTAAAACCCCCTATATGAGTTTTAGAAATCAAGAAGTCAAAAAACAAGTGTTGTATAGTGTACTTAATTCCTTTTCATTTTAATGCATATCAAATCAGGTTCAATAAGCGGCAATCAACTTTTAAATTTGCAGTCCCAATGATTAGAAGAGAGCCGTAAAAGTTATTGTACGATTGCTATTTCTTTAAAGATGTGTTTCGTAATAATACAACTTCTAAATCAAGACTTACATTTTCTAACCTTTCATCTGGAATGAGACCCCTTTACGATTCAGATAATCTTCCCATTCTAATACATCTAATTAAAAAAGAAGAAATTTTTGCCTCAATTTAAAATAAAAAAATATTTGTTCATGAGACTTCTATGTTACATACTCAAAGTCAAGTACAAAATAATAATAATAATTTACATTTTAAATAGCTTTTGTATATTTCTTTAATAAATTAATTTAAAAAATGCAAACGAAGACATAAGTAAGTCATTGTTCTGCTACAAAAAACCATGGATTGAAAAGGAGACTGCCTGATAGAATAGGCTTACTCCGAATAAACTTCCTTTTTGATGTAGGTGGACAATAAAAAAAACAATGACTCTCCGTGTTCGAGGGCAGATTGTAAATGGAATGCTTATTGAGAAGGGTTAGATTGACGATTTGTGACTCGGCCTTTGCGATGTCCCTGTCCACTTTGAAATCATCTGGAGGAGGTCGTCCTTGGTGGAGCGGATGCCATAGCGCTCCGTAGAGGACTCGGGCCCCATGGGGGAGATGGCTTCCACCTGAGAGTGTTGGAAAGTCTTTGCTTAGTTCCCAAGAATGGATT
Source organism: Caligus rogercresseyi (assembly GCA_013387185.1). Taxonomy (NCBI): domain Eukaryota; kingdom Metazoa; phylum Arthropoda; class Copepoda; order Siphonostomatoida; family Caligidae; genus Caligus; species Caligus rogercresseyi. The sequence continues at coordinate 18,306,723 of CP045901.1, forward strand.
TAGAGTGACTGAAGAGTGAGGCCAATGCAGGCGAGGGCGTGGTGGTGTTTGGTCCGCCTTCTAGAGTGTGTGGGGGATGGGAGTCTCTCCCCAGGTCCATGCAGGGTCGCTTGTGTGGTATCTTCATGGCATGCCCGGCGGCTACTGTTGAAATGGTGCTCTGTTTCAGTATGAGTGGATGTAGGGCAGGTGGACCCCCCCCCCCCCTCCCCGGAATAAAGGACGGCGACGGATCGGTGGGCAGATAACTGCGCGTATCATAAATGAATTATGTGTATCATTGTGATTTGTGGCTGTTGAAAGGATTGTGTTGTTGGATGTCTTGTTTTTATCTTGGAAGTACACTCTTGGGTTCCTCGGGGCGGCGGCTATGAGTTTAAAGGACGTGGGTGGGTGACTGGAAGGGAGGTCGTCCCCTGTATCTTTTGCATAGTTAATAAAAGGTGAATTTTGCAAACGAAAACGTAAGTAATTCATTTTTCTGCTGCAAAAAACGATGGATTCACTTGAAAAAAGACTCCCCGATAGAATAGGCTAGTAGGTAGACAGGACAAAGGCAATGACTCTTTCTCTCTCTCTCTCACGGGAGTCCATTCCTCCCTCCCTCCGGGGTGCCCGACACGTCATCTTCTTTGAGCAGACGGAATAAGCCAGCCAACCAGCCTTAAGGAAGAGAGAGGAGGAGGGGGGGGGGGGGGGGGGTAATGTCCTTGAGGGTTTGTCTGTCTGTCTCCGACTCATCATCCTCTTTGATGCAAAGAGAATAGGCTAAGCACCCTCTGGGGAGTCATGTCCTCCTAAGCTTCCACTCTTTGCTCCATGCTTGATCCGAGGCTGTGTCACGATGAATTCTTCTCACAAATGTTGTGTTCGACGGCACAGCCGGCAGGCCACTCATTAGGAATCCTGGATCCTCAGAAGATTTCCGGGAAAAACACTCAAATTCCAATGAAAGAAGGAAAATTACTCTTTATTGTTTACATACATTGTGACGTCAGTTTCTCTCTGTTTCTATCTCACTGGGTGAGTTATGAATTTCTCTAAAAAAGGGCAAAATGGAGAGGATTTAAAAAATATTCATTTGCTAATTTTGATTAAAATAAGGCATTTTATAGAACATTAAGCATATCAAATTAAAGCTTGATATTTTTTCTTCATATTCATATGAATTTTTAATCATGTAAGACCTTTGAGTGAGGAACAGTGAGGATCAGTGAGTCTCTAAGAAAAACCCTTCATTTTTCGTACAAAATGACATATATTTTAAAGTTTAAATGTGCCAGAGACGAAGTAAAAATTGAAATGAGTACTTTGATCTAAGCTCTATCAAATCATTGCTTTTTATTTTTCTATACTTCAGTCCTTGTATGCCAAAAATGGCTCTGAATCTAAAAAATGCTAAAAAAATTGAAATCCATTTAGCTCTGAATTTATCACTAACTTTGAAAAATGAATACCATATTTGGAATCAGTGAATAAAACTCTATATGAATTATGGTAAATTAGTCCGACCTTTTTTT
>CP045901.1:18308342-18328579 GCA_013387185.1 Caligus rogercresseyi
CAATGGAAGGTGATATCCGTATTTGGAAGTTTCCACTAAAAACATCATCTACGGAAGGGAGTTCCATTTCATTTTCGAGAATCAAAGCTCGGAAAAATATCACTACCGATTTATGTAAAGAACGTAATGGCAAGTGGTATTATGTTGCTTTTAATAGGCAAATTATCGGTAAAGGTAAAAATAATCTCGTCGGTAGCACTGATCTACCAAATACCAAATACCACTATGTGGCGAATACGTTCAACTATCGTACACCTCTTCCATGTTTTAAGAGGATTCACTGTATATATACTATAAAACGAATAATCTGTGAGCCTCATATAATTCTTCCAAGCAACATCATTTAAAGACATAAGTATTTTTTTCGCTTATGGCTCACAAACCCTCACATAACAAAAGGGAATCAAAGGTTCTCCATTTAATCATCAAGAATGCATCCATCTCCCTATAGTACTCTCCCACCATCCCCTTCCACCCATTTACTTCATATCCATTATTGTCCCTCTTTTTCTTTAGAATTTTCTTCATATAAAAGAAAGACCTGCACTACCTTAGACGAATCACACACTTGACAAAGAGATAACAAAATTAAAATGATCGGAATTCTATTATATATGCAAGCATTCACACAAGGTTCATTATTCTTACTCCATATTCTTAGATCAGATAAGGGTTCAGCCCCATCCTTTATTGAAAGCAAGTAATTTGAGAGACGGGAGTGGGGTGGAGAGGGGGTCAAAAGGTCTCCTTCACTCTCTCCTTCACGACACTAGCGCTTAATCATAGAATGCGGTTAGCATCATAAACTCTTAGAAAGGGGAGAAAAAGACATTATTTATCTGACGATGATTTATGCTCAAAATATATTTATTATTATTGAATTTAATATGCAATTCAGGAGGAAAATCAATGGGAATGGATATTAATGGTCTCTTTAACACCCTTAGGATTCACAAATGCATACATAAATGTAGATATATGAAGCAAACATAAAGAGAGAGAGTCTCTTTAAGAATCCCCTTTCCCAAGAGTCCTCTTTCCAAAGAAGTTTGTATACTTTTTCAAATTAATTTACTCAAGTGATGGCCGCATCAGGGAGAGCACAGCATTCCAATGGGGAATTAATTGGACATAATTGTTTTGTTATTATTTTTCAAACAGATGCCAAAGAAAGGAAGATGTTGTTGTTGACAAAATAAGGGAAGCTCCTTTCAACTACATATGTATGATAAAAATAATAATACATGTTAGATGGGTCCAATAAACGCTGCACCAAATCAGACAGATAATAAATATCTAGTAAAAGCATGTACCAGATCCTTTTAATCAATATAATTAAAGTCTTTAGTATGATGATAATGGTAAGTAGAAAAAGGATAAGTTCATTTTTTATTTATAATTGCCTTTAATCATTTCGAAATATTAAGTATATAAATTTTCCACGCGATATGTATTTGTAAATGTTTTTTTGCCTATTTGGTACGATGGAATTTCATCCGAATGGATATAAATAAGCATTATAGTGTTAAAATTTGACTATCGAACCTAGGATCTTATCATTTAAGTTGACCAAAATTGATCATCCCCCTCTCGGGATTCGAACCTGTACCCCCTCAACATTTAGAGTTGAACACGCTGTATATATATATATATATATATATATATATATATATATATATATATATATATATATATATATATATATATATATATATATATATATATATATACATAGGGGAGATGTTTGGTTTGGGGGCAGCATTCAATTTGCCCGAATTTTAACAAGAACTGTTTTAATTTTTGTGAAAAAATTATCGAATGAAGAAAGCTATTCAGATTAATATTTTCTTTATAGTAATTACATACTTGTCACTATTTATATAATAATTCACCAAAATCTGTCCGTCTGTATGTCTGCACGCTATCTCCTCCCCCATTTATGATCAGATTTAAACTTTGAAGGTACCTATGGAATCCTTGGATCAAGGCGGACCTAATAAAACTATTTGCAAAGTGATGGGACCAGATATTTAAAAAATTACACCTTTTCTGATTTTACTACCTACGTTTCAAGGTAAAGAGAGGAAAAAAAGCATCTCATGTGACTTAAAACATATTCTTCGTACAAAGTCAAACTTTTTTGAGGAATGTTTGTCCAAAACAGAAAATTCTTGTAACTCATTTGACATTTAGAAAACCTATTTTATCTCCACAAAATCCATGATACAAATTTTAAGAAACTTATGTAATATGAACATATGGTCGTCGTAGGCACCCACATATGCGAGTATTATATTTATTTGGTTAAAATTAAAAATCCAGTTGCTTTCATAATTTCAAATTTTTTCTACAACTTAAATGCCCGAATACCACAACCAATTTGCCCGAATTCGAGAACTCACCCGAATTTTTGGGGGGCAGTTGCCCCCTTTGCCCCTTTGTCTTCTACGCCTTTATATATATATCATTATACATTTCGTATAAAATGTAAAGGCTTTAATGGGTTCGAGAAAAATGAGATAAATATATAACATTTAGTAATATCTGATATTTTTGTAAATATCATAAAATCTAAAAGAAATCGGGCACCTTTTATGATTGGATGAATAGGGATAGAGAATTAAAATATATATATATATATATATATATTATTTTTCAATGACTGAATGACATCTGAATCATCTCCTCTTCCTTCAATCACCTGACCGATGACTCTGAAAACTGCTCCGTAGCGTTTGCTTTACCATGAACGAATATAAAATTATTTCGGCAAAGTATGAGGTGAATAATTGAGTGTTTTATTAGGTCACAGTACTGTGTGCAGCCTGGCGCAAGTTCAATAAGCACTTAGCATTTTAGTACGCAAAGTTTTATAAATGCCTTTATGTTATATTTTTTCTTTCTCAGTTATATACATTATGCCTTAATGCGTGTTAAAATTGCCATGAACACAATCTTAATAAATATATATTTTTTCTGCCAAAATAGAATTTGTGAATTCATAGAAATGTTTTTTTTACAGAGCTGGGATTCGGTAGAAAAATCTACCGTCATTTCGATATTCGGTATATACCTTCTACTGATCGACATCGGTATTTGGTAGATTTTATTACATATCTACAGTATCGATCGATATTCGGTACGGTAGATTAGAAAGAGAGAGAATTTATTTATGTATCTGCTTTTACTTCTTCATATGCATTTCATATTGGACAGTTTATAACAAAGGACAATTAAATACATCATTTGTTATAATTTATTAGAGATTATTTGAAATTTAATGAATACTAATATTATATAAATTATATATGTACTTGGATTTTGTAGGAAATGGAAGGCTAGAGATTTTTTTATTTACTGTCTCTTATTGTCCGATATTAAATGCACTTTCAGGTACTCTAGTATTCAATGCATAGCATAAGCTTATATTGAATGTCTATTTATGTATCTGCTCTATAATACTATAAGTTATATTTTTTTCGAAGTTCAAGTTCTTCACACAAGGGAGCGCTTGGGCAAAGCGACAGTTGAACGATGTTTCTCTGCTATTGAAGGGAATAAGCTCTTTATATCTTTATGTCTCTATCTGAATGCTACAAAAGTCATACTTTCAAATATATCGAATACCGATTTACATTCGGTAGTCACAGCTCTGCTTTTTTAATTTGTCATCCAGGAAATATGGTATATGAAGAAAAGAAAAAGCCATTCTCATTATGATCCCCGCTCCCGTATCTGTCACGTGAGTAAAATTAACTCCTGATTCATAGAAGAGATGTCAGACGAGCAGCTTCCTTTGGCCTCTGGTCACAATAAATATATTCGATAAAAGGGACTAGTATATGTATAATTCAATATCAGAGACAATGCAAGAATAATATTTACATCATTTTGACATGGCACGTAAATTCATACAATACCAAGGACAAGATGACTCCTAGGCCCTTATAAAATACCCAAAGCAATACTAGAGTAAGAGGGAAACACTTTCCCCATCATCACCCATTCGGTTCTAGGAATATTTGTTTAAAACACTTATACATAAAGAATTTTTGATAACGCATTTGTGTACAAGGAATTATCGATAGTAAGTATTTTGAACGAAGACATTTTTGTATAAACTACTGACTTTTTGGTTCCAGCTTTCTTAGTTTCCTTTAAAAATACATTTTATACCAAAGTGTCTTTATTCAAAATTCCTATTATCAATAATTCCTTATACAAAAATGCGTGATCAAAAATTCCTTTTGCATAAGTGTTTTATACAAATATTCCTCCTAGAACCCACCCACCCATTCATTGTGCGTGTGTGTGTGTTAATAATATTTACAACTAATATTCATTACATTAGTACATATTATTGAATCAAACAAATCAAGGGGGGGGGGGATCAAATGGCAGAGATAAATAAAGAAGAGCTCAAATCAATGGTGCGGGGAAACCCTTTACAGATGTTATTCGAGGCTGCACAAATGAATTGCTGGCGTTGTCATTATGAGGAAGAGAAGGAAGCTGAGGCACCACAGGGGAATTTGTCCCAAGATGTTTAAATTGCTATTAGAGAGAGGAGACTTGTACTTTTATTTTTACAAATAGAGCCCCCCCCCCCCCCCTCACTCCCTTTCTCTCTTAAATACACAATAAAAAGCTGGTTGGGGTGATGTAAGTTAAGTGAGAAGTTGAAGAAACATGCAATCTTGATGCTGCTATACATACATTTGTGTTGTATTATGGATAGATTGATGCTATATAATGGGGGAGAAAGACGAGATGAGGGGGGGTCTGAAGATGATTTTTTACGTTCTATTGAATCCCTCTAATGGATATGCGTTCCGCCGCTTGATCGCTAGGAGAGGAGAGGAAAAAAAGTGTTATATATACACCAATAATTTGATTACACCTTCACGCTGATTTTAACAATGTTGGGAATAAAAGAAGGGGGGGGGGGGGTCCTGGGTTTATCTATTTATCAAGGGTTGTAGAGAGTAAGGATAATAAGTAAGAGTCATCAAAGAGGAACGGCCATTTTGATGATATTATGTTTTTTCAAAAGTGGCCGATAAGTCATGGAATATATATTAATATCTTTGAAATGCTGTTTCAAAAGGATGAGGTCAATGGATGGATCAAGGAAGGGACTGCTCAATGCTAGTTTAAAGGTGTAATCTTCTTTTCTTTTCGGCCATCTTGATTGACTTTAAAAAAAGTGGCGGTCAAATCATGTGAGTTCTTAATATAGATTTATTTTTCCTGCGTTGTTTGTAGAGAAATCAAGTCCATGGATAGCTTATATTCCTTTGGATCTGAATGGGGAATAGAGTGACTACTCAGTGCTGTGGCTTAAAACACATTTGGTTAAAGGAACGGCCATCTTAATGACTGACTACTCAACACTTAAAGTTTTGTCTTTCATAATGGGTCCTTAAAGCAACTAAACCTAGGCATGAGGATTTGATACTTTTTAAAATATTGAATATCTTCATTCCTTCAGCAATACTTAATTTATCATTATAAAAAAATGAGAAAACATTGAACCATAAGTGACTTGAGACACAGTACATACATCTGAGTAAAGATAAGATGACTATTATATTAATATCCAGGCTCGTCGCCAACCTGCCTATGATCCCAGGAACTCGAGGATGAGTTAGATATGCTCTGATTACACGTGTATGACTATATATTATGTAGTTTATTGGAAAAAGGTCTAAAGAAGAGGAGGGAGAGGAAAAGCAAACACAACAGCAGAAATGAAAAAGAAAGACAACTGCAAAGGGTGAAATATTACCAGGCCTGTGGGCGTTCGTCCGTTCGCCCTTCGATTTGAAAAAAAAATCCGTTCAGGTGTTCGTCCGTTCATTTTTTTTGTGTTCGTCCGTTTATTTTCCCATTCGTCCGTTCCTTAAAAAATATTAATTATTTTAATTTGGTCCTTTCCAATTTGAATTAAATACACTGAATCAGACTTGTTGATTTGTCGTTCATTTGTGTGCCATGGTAAAGAAACATTTATTTGAAGTTCTTATAGGGAAAAAACCGTCCACACCATTCACACAAAAAGTATCTTTTAAAAACATAATATCAACGGACGAACGCCATAAAAAATACGTTCTTCCGTTCGTCCATTTATTGATAATCCGTTCAGTCGTTCGATTTTGAAAGTGCGTTCGCGAACGGCGTTCGTTTTTTCGTTCAATCCACAAACCTGTATATAACCTATGACCGGACTGTAAATTATATTAATCAAAAAATATACATAAGCAAATGACTGAGAAGAAGAGATCTATATGTACTATAAGAGTCATAACCACACAAACGCTACTTTGTAAGTCGACTTGTTATACCTTTTTAATGCAAAATTTATATTAAACAAAATTGGTTTCAGAATAAGAATTCTTATAACATTTAGTTAAAAGTCTACAATTAATTCAGCATATTCATTTTCATCCTAGATAAATTATGTTCACGATATAAGAGTGTTTTACATGGAATTAATGGTCATCCTAGATGAATAGCTCCTTTTAGTTTAAAAATATTTTTAATCTAAAATAAATGACTGTTTTTCAATACACTATAACACATTTGTATGTATGACTCAAAATTGGCAGCAGAAATGTAGGTTCGTTAAAGCTATAACTTGGTATGGAAGTGTCGAAACGGTCCGAAATGCCGTACTGGCTAACGATTCAAGGCAACTATGACACCTAAACCTTCATAAGCACCTTCATTAAATTGAAATAATAAAAAAACCAAAAATGGACAAGGAATTTTAACCGGCATAAATTATTAATTTATATACATGAAGTCCTTTGACCTGAATTGACCCAATTGGACTTTTTATATAAAATGTATTTTAATTGATGTACAATTTTCATTTTAATTGGACTATCAATCAAAATATTCACCAATCACCAACGATTATCTTCGAAAAAAATAAATCCTTTCTAAATTGTTCTAAATTTAGTTTCAGTGTATTGGTACCGCTCCATACTTAAACCAATAAAGAGTAGGAGATAGTTTAAATGCATTTGTTTAACGACAGCCATCTTGATGACGAGAGTATTTTAAAACTTGACCCCCGTCTATTATCTAATATCTTCATTGTTCTCTATTTTTAAGAAAGGAAAAAAAACCTCCCATGTCATCCACCCAAAGTGTCTTAAAAGAAAATCGGCCATCTTGATGACGCATTGGTTTTAAAAGAAGGTAAGTAGGTGAAATGCCTCTTTTTATATATGTGTCTTAAATATATGTGTCGACAAAACGTTCCTTATAAAGGCTATTTTCCAGGATTCTTTGTCAAAGTCATTTGGCATTTCGAGGAAGTGAGTTAACTTTCTTTATCAATATTTTGTCAATATAATAGAAAAAGAATGAGATAATAATTGATTGCTTATATATTTCGATTTGCAATTTTTCTGAACGAATACCGTTCATTAAAAAGTTGCATAAGTGACTTGAAATAATGAAGTCAGTTGCTTAGATTCCTTTCTATTAATCTTTCGAAATGGACTCTTATCAATATGGAGTAGATTCAGATAATACACAAGGTATTATATTGTATTTTTTATAGCTCGATAAATGTTTATAGTGATGAAGTTTTCTATGTTTCATCCTCAGAGTAGGGATCTATTTATCTAAGTGTTCATAAAGGCCCATGAGAAAGGACACTTATTGATCTTAAGGACGAAACTCTTCTCTCTGAGTCGATGGTCACACAGCCAATAGTGCAGTGATGACAAATCTGATTCTTTTCCACTCTTTTTTTGCCTATATGGTTCGACAGAATTGTATCTGACTGGATATAAATAACATACTAGCGTGTAAATTAGTCTATCGAACCTCAGATCTTATCAATGAGGTAGACCAAAAATGACCATCCCCTCTCGGGAGTATTCGAACTTGTTCCCCCAACATTGAGAGTTGAACACACCCTAACGCACGCAGCTATCGCACTTCCTTTTCTTTCAACCGATCAAGTCTCAAAATTAAAAGTCCTTAGATTTGGGTTATCCATAAATAGGATATAGTTACAAATATTTTCCACACATTATTAAGGATGTACGATACGGGGACCTATTTGTAGAAAGAAAAAGAGAGCCCATAATTTAAAAAACAGTTGGTACAATGAAATGAAAGTATCCATAATCCAGCTTGTGGCTATGCATATCTTAATTAATATCCACTTGATAAAGCAGTTCCTCACACTAGCGGCGTATAAAATGATAAAAATGAGTTCCCAAATGAAAAAAGGGTGCGTATGAGTAAGCTTGGAAGAACTATCTTTTTGTTTATATATGGCATACTTAATAGTATTTATTCTTATTTCTCTAACATTATAATGATAATACTAAATAGACGCCATCTTGATGACGTCACACTTTTAAAATTCGCGGTCATATTCAAGGAGTCAATTCATTACATTATATATACACACATAATATTTAGTGTGAGCCCTTTTGCAGAGGATTAGAATTTATGTCTTCACCTTTTAAGACACAAGGGGAAAGGAAGCCCCCAAGAATAATTCCCATAGAGCGCGTACAACTATATATGTACATATAAATGATATTATTGTGTCAAGGGAAAAATGGAATGATAATAATAATAATGAATATAATACTGTTAGGTGCTACAGAAGAAAGAGTCGTAATACTAAAGGAGCAGATGAATTATTCAGGAAGCTCCCTCTATTCTCTCTTTGTTATTTCTTTATCAATTTACAATGAAGATGATAAATATAACACAATAATATATAAAATAGAATCCTTTCGGGACTCGCACCTGCATTGCAACCAAGGATTACATATTGATATAAACGGGATCAGAAGGTCAAACGCGAAACCTATACTCGTGGTAATAAAAAAAGATGAAACTTTTTTCCAAAATTTTAGAAAGAAAAATGCTTTTTTTACATAAGGAAAGTACAAAACTTATTTCTTCACTATATTATTTGATAAGACGTATTTTTTTTCGTCATGCAGGGAATTTGATTCAATGCCAGTTTTTTAGCGTATTGCAATTAACATATATATATATATATATATATATATTATATATATATTAATCATACTCCTGTACTTAATTATGAAAAAAAGAGAGGAACCTTTTTTCAAGGATTTTGAAGCAACATCAGATGATTGGAAATGGACTGGGAAAAGTCGTACAATTCAGTCATATTCTTCAGTTTTAATGTTTAAGTCTGAAAAGAGGATCTTAAGAAAATAAGAGCGCTTTTTAAAGAACCAATCGACGAAATTTTATATATAGGTCATTTTTGAAACGTAAATTTTAATTATATGGTTTGTAAATTATATTTGTTTTATAAATGTGTATTTTTTATTTATTAACCTGAATTTCTGTAACAGATATGAAATAAAGATTGTATGACCGAAAATAAGACTACTGTAAAACCCCAACCCAAAATTGAATTGAATGACTTTGTTTCTCGTCTTCGATGATGATAATATCTGGTATGGTTGGAGCCTCCTTGGTCCTGGTTCTCAAATCCCCATATGAAACTGACGACGAGGATGATCCTGATGTTTTTTTTTTTTGCCTACATGGTTCGATAGAATTCCATCCGACTGGATCATAATGATAGGCTTTACCTGTAAACCGAAGCGAGTCTCCATTCAGGAGTATCCCTCAGACCACAGCTGACCGGACGAGCATGATAAAGTATCTAAAGACGATCAGAAATCCCTTCGTCAACCTCAAATAATCAAATAAACCACTTGGAGGATGGCCTCTTGATGTGGACAACGTCCGTCCTCACGCTTCCGCTGAAACAAGAGAGCTTTTTGGCCAGAGGGGACATGGAGCCAGTCAAATAGATCCCCTACAGCTCAGATATGACCCTCTGTGACCGGTTGCTCTTTCAGATTTTTTAAGTATCTCCTCCGGAGTAACGAGTTTAAGGGGCATAAGGAAGCCACTACAGCCTCCAGACGATGAGAGGGTGAGGGAAGACGAGCTATTCGATCAGGTCAGGAAGCTTTGGGAAACCTGTTACGATGATGTTATCGTAGCCGGAGGGGATTATATTTTTCTAGTTCAGAAGAGTTTTGTTTGATTTTAAATCCCGACTTCTTTATGGTCAAACGTATTCTTACTTTAATTCTGTTATACTGCTTCTTTCCCATCCGAAATGGATGGGGGAAAATATTATATAGGGTTTTTCAATTCCTCAGAACATTTTTCAAAGCAAAATAGCTGCAGTTACAGTCAATTTATGCTTAAAAATAGTCCAAAATGGGGACTTCATACAATGTGAACGGTGGCCGGTCAATCAACAACGAATACATTCATAAATTGACTTGAATGATTTTAAAATCAAATAAAGAAATCGTGGATATCTCAAACCTTTTCGTTTTATTTATTTTAATGAACAGCCCTTTATATACATGCCCTCATTGAAAAGAGGATTTTGGAATATAATGATATAAATCATCTGTGATAAAATATATCATATAAATATTTTCTAAATCATTATTACACTTTGAAGAGAAAAAAAACCAATCATTGTGTTATTTCTCAACGGACAGTTTTCTGTTATCTAGATGTGATATGAAAGAAAAGTGCCACTACATGATTGCCAAGACACACAAATTCATAATACATCGTAACACATCAGTGTACCGTGGTGTAGCGCTATCGACTTAATGTCTCAAACATCACAAATTTCAGTCAATTATCTATATTTTAATCGTGTTTTTACTACGTCCTCAAAATGGCCGTCCATTCACAACCATTTATGAATTATATAACTATCTACCTTTATATATCAATTAATAAGATAACATTTTAAATTACTTAAATGCATACGGAGGGAATGGGAAAGAAGCCTTGCTTTCCCATCGGGGAGTAAAATAGGCGGGAGAGGATTGATGTGTGAGTCAGCTCCTGCGAAGGAAAGCCTTGCTTTTACTATTATTATTATTATAGTAAACTTTCTTGCTTCGCGAGCTTGATATTTTTTATTAATAATAATATGAAAAAGGAGGAACTCATCTCATCATATTATAATACATACATACATATCTAAATACACACATCCATTATAGAAGTTAATTACTTTTTAATCAAATTATGTTTCTATTTAAATAGAAGAAAAAGGAGAGAGGGAAAAATCTCTTATTAAAAAAGCAAATTTGTTGATAAAGGGGAAGTTAGCGAGGAAAAGAGAGAAACACTTTGGTTCAATTAGTAGAAACATATATATGAGAGAAGGAAGAACAGCGTAATTGTATGTTGATATCATTATTAGTTTAGAGCCAGAACATTAAGCAATTTAACCATTCAATCAGGGGTCCTCCTAAGAGTTAAATTGGGGCTCCTATGTACATTTAAGTAGAGGATTGGCCACAAGAAGCATATGTGTAATTGTTAACTCCAATCCTCCGCTTTTTTATAGTTTCTCCTTACAATCGTGTTGGCTCTCTATCTCTCTGTAAGAGACAGGGGAAACTTGGATGATCATAAAAACGTAATGGCATTATTGATTTTAATAACAGAAGAAAAACGACGGACTTCTTCTTTCATTGAATGGGGGATATTTGGAGTGTATGCAACTAGCTGAGAGAGCATTCTTGGGATTGTAAGGAGCTGAGACATCAGTGTCATATGTGCTATACAAATATGAATATAATATATATAAGTTATAGGGATAATCGCCTGTCTTTGAGGAATTTAAAGTTCATATTTGACTTATTAAAAAGGGTCCAACCGAAGATTGGTAGAGCGTTCGTTTTATATATCAACAATGTACAATAGTATTTTAGTCCCTTGCTACTAAGGGTCTCCAATTTTTTATCAATTTGAGGCCCTCGACATTGGACAAAGAAGCATATCACAGTCCTCTGAACGCAAAAAAATATATATATATATATAATATTGTCTCACTATTGAACACACTGGATACAAATTAATAACAATAATGAATAGTTGTGCTTTTGGGGATGTTTCTAAGTCCAAATAAATCGTAATAGATATAGTGAATAACTTTCCGTAAGCGGGAAAAATATCTATATAAGCATTAAATGGCTATTGACAAGAGTATAAAACTAGTTTTTATATATGCGTAATTTAAAACTTGGAGGTAAAAATGTCCTAGATTAATTGACGTCGTTTGGTGCGAACTTAACGAGACATTCTGTATCGGATTAGTTATAGACCATATTATCGGTAGTGACAATTTCAGTCCATATAATGGATCGCATCAAAATAACTATTTGATGGGTCATATTTCTTAAAGTATTATATTCAATAAACAAATCAATACTTTTTAAACTCTAATTACCCATTTGCTTTAAGAAAAATCAAAGGATGTAATGGACTCGTAAACAATATGAATGAGCCATTTGTACCTTTTAAATTATCGATAGTATAAGTGATTTTGTAATATTAGTGAGATAATATATAAAGTAACGATATTTTAATGATTAATTGAAAAATGGCGCCAAAAACGTCCATTTTAAATTTGTTTTTTACTTTTTAATAGCAGCAATTATTTTACTCTTTGTTTATATTTATATATTCCCTTCTTAATTTTTCTCTATGTATACATCAAGTATGATTATTTTGCACTAAGTGTTTCTAGAATTACGCATATGTATATTATGCTTAAAGATAGCAATACTCATTTAGAAAGTCTTTCGTAAGCCGTCTTGGCAGACTGCTTATTTTTATTTGTCTTATTCTCCATATGCGGCAACTCAACTCTGACTTTCTCCCTCTTGATGATGACAACTTCCCTTTGCGATAAAAATCACTAAGCAAATGAAACTTAATCCGTTGATAATTACAATTATGAGAACTTACAACTGATAGTATAATTAGGTTCGCTTACGAGCAGCTTATTTAGGAGTTCTTATTAACGTTGTTTTTTGTTATTGTTATTTTCTTCTATTTGTTCATAAGACTTTTATTAAGTTACTCCTTTATTCGCTCCTTCATTCGTTTTCTTTATATGTACATATTATATGAGCAGGCGAGGCGAATCAATTATGTTATTATGCCAGTCCCATTTGCACAATACAAACCCCGATAAATGATCTTAAAAATGTCGATTTTTTATTTGGGAAATATTATCATTATTATTCGTACAAATGGATGTATATGTCGCAGTAGAAATGTAGATCCAGTAGAGTCGTTGACTGTACTGGTAGAGCTCACGATCGTATCCTCTCCTAGGAGTGACTACGATCGTGATCTATATCAGAAGAATCAACGAAGATTCTGCTAGAGAGATCAGGAGTGTTATCTCTTTTAGGACGACTTTACGACTTAAATATGGAGATGGGTTGACGATGCTAATCAAACTATTTTTCTCATGTTCAATTTCTTCTCAGATGAGTATCAAATTATTATTTCTCTCTATTGGACTCTCTTCTTTCTTTCATCAGTTGCTGACTCGGACATTGATCTTCCCCCCTTTTATTTCAGTCAGTTATGCATCCAGTTATTAGTTAGGTCGATGGCTGAGACAGAGAAGAGGCAGATAAGCCTTGAAAGGCATCTTTTCTCTTTGGGAATCAATGGCGCCAGAGATTCTTACACGCAATGCAATGCTATTAAATATATACTTTTAGATTCAAAATTGCTATTGGCTAACAGATTAGCTGAATGGGCTTAAGGGCAATATTTCAAATAGCTATGGAGATATGTGATACACTATAATTGAAGATTCCTTCGCTGAAGGATAGTTCGTGGACTGTTGTGTTTCAAGACTTTCGGGACTTTGCATTCTGTTCCCTCTTTTGCAAGAGCAACATAAAAAGGATATTAGGAAGAAATAGCCGAGGAAAATATAGGAAAATACGGCCTAGGAAAAAATGGACCAAGAAGAAATGGACCAAGGTAGAAAAGAAAATTTTTGGTTAATGG
Source organism: Caligus rogercresseyi (assembly GCA_013387185.1). Lineage (NCBI taxonomy): Eukaryota > Metazoa > Arthropoda > Copepoda > Siphonostomatoida > Caligidae > Caligus > Caligus rogercresseyi. The sequence continues at coordinate 18,322,230 of CP045901.1, forward strand.
AAAAAATGGCCCAAACGCATAGGTATGCAAGTATTTGAGTGGAATACGCCTAAGTATTCTTTAAATACTATTTTTCATGTAAATGGAGTTAATAGTGACATCAAATAATTTTTTTTGGGCAGTTTTAGATAAAAACTCTCTTTTTTGTTGTCAACTTTATTTCAAAATCACCCAAATTATTATAAATAATACGTATTGTCTTAAATATTTTGAAATATTATAGACCGTATTTTCCTGGTACATTTTTTCTGGACACCCATAAAAAGACTTATGAAAAAGGTCTAACATTTTTTATTAGTTTATTAGTTTGATAATGTTTCGTGATTTGTATTTTATCTATTATAATTATTCACTTCTTAAATATTGTCTTGTCAAATATAAAATGATAAATATTTGTAAGTCAGTGCGTCAATTGGACTTGTTTTAAGGAAGTAATATTTTCCAAATGTCACAAAAATATAAGAAAATATATACCTCAGAATTATGGATAATACTGTTTACATGCTTGCTGAAATCCTGTCTAGATAATCCAATTCTGTTTGACATGATCGAACGTAATTGACTGTAATATGACGCAAGAACGTGGATTAGTTTAAAGGAAGCTATTTATTTCTATGGTATTTTCTATAGGCAAATCTAATTATGGCTGTTCCGCCAAGCAAAGCCTGGACATTTTAGGCATTTCATGGGAATCCACAGGAGCCTCTCAATCGAATTGGCTAAAGATAAAAAATCAAATCAGTCTCTCAATTCCACGCTGGAAAAACTTGAACCTACAGAAGAGGATTGACCTCTACAACTACTTGGTCGTGCCAGCTGTTATATATAAAGCATCGTCAATTCCGTGGCTTGCTGAGCGCGCAATAGTAGAAGAAGACATTTGGCTTGGTCACCTTTTTTATAGGAGTTATCTAAGTGCCCTTAAGAGACCACGATCTCACATATGTGGAGGAATAAGTTTACTCTTCAAAATCATACCAAAAATTTATCAGAAAGTTGTTATCGACCTATCAATTCATCCACAGACTGAATGGCGGTCTGTTTTTACATCAAGCCCGGCATTTCTGTGGTTAATGATGGGAACGGATTTTATAAATGAAAAACTAAAGGCCGTATCTCCTTTTTTAGTGTCCCTCCAAAGATTAATTTGGAAAGGCAAACCTTTGTTTGTTGATACGTCAACAATTGATATAATTCGTCAAAATTGTCAAAAAGTTTTACTTCTAAAATCTTTTAGAACCAAAAGAGTTGGAATGGATGGCTCTATCTCAACAAATTTTATTGTTTCATGATTTGAAGCCAGAGTCAATGTTTTACTGTGGAAAATTTTCCTTTCCTTTAAAGAAGGCTGCATTGAGACATATAGTTCCGATCCCATGGAATTTAAGGATGTCTTATGCATCCAATTCCAAGAAGAAGCCGAAAAAATTGTGATCAGTTTCTATTAGAATTATATCTCCCAACAACTTGGAAACCTAGAATAGTTCGCTCTGTTTCAAAGATACACGATGGAAAAAGATTCACTGCAGAGTTTCAAGTATCCTCTGGCACTATTTTCTTTAATGCTCCTTGCAAAGACTGTGGACTTTTGTTCAATAAAATTTCTCATGCTTTTGCAAACTGTCCTGCTCTGAGCATCTTGAAGGAGTTTATATCTTTAAATATCAAAGAGGTCACTAAGAATATTATTGCTGGTATCTTTCTCTTTGGTTGAATTCTAATCCCAGAAGTTCTTCAAAAACGCGCGCTTTTCACAAAGAAATTTCACTTTTGAGCTGTTGGAGCTATATCGTAAATAGGCTAGCAAGTGATAACTTCGTTTGCAAGGATGATTTGCGAGCCATCTTGATATATAAACATTATCTCACATAGGTTGCACGTTACTCGGCTCTTACAATTAAAATTCCAAACTCAAATAATGACACTTGGAATTATACTGGTAAATCTCCCAAATTATATTATTGTCATATGTTTTATATTTATCATGTTATATTGTCGATTATAATGTTTTGACTATTTTTTGTGTTCATTGTAATTTAATTTGACGTGTTTGTTGTATATGAATATGTGCTTTTTGTTTTAAGTTATGTTTTATATTATTCAGTATTGTTTGTTTTTTTTTGCCTTTTAACTTTTGTTTAGAGATCTAATTTTAAACTAGAATGTTTATTTATATATGTAATTTCTCTAAATCAATAAAGTTTCTTATGTTAAAAAATCTAATTATATATTTGATCTTCACAACAAATAGGTATATGAGAAACCAAATGTATGATTGTTATATTTGTGTGTAGTATATTTTAATATAACAAATAAGCTTGTAGAATATGTCAGATAAGTTGACTTTGTTAACATCGTTTAGTTGGGATGGAAAGGGGCATTGTTTATTGGGTTATTTGTTAGTATACGTTATTCATGTCCACAATGACTATCCAGGTAGACGACTATGGTATTTGATGGAGTTAGATAATAGAAATTATCTGATCTGGTGTATACATAATTTATCATGACGTCAGAAATATTTATTGATTGCGTCATTATACAACCTGATAACTAAGGCATTTTCCTCTCTTTCTTGGGCGTCGGCCATCTTCCTATGGTGTATAAGTAGCTTTTCGTGGGAACTTTTATTTATACTTAATATTTTTAACAAATTTAAAACAATATAAGGGAGCGATAGCGTTGTGCTTCAAGGCGTGTACAACTTTCAATGTTGGGGTGCATGTTCGAATACTCTCGAGAGGGGATGGTCATTTTTGTTCTACCTCATTGATAAGATCCTAAGTTCGATTGTCTAATTTTAATGCTATAATGTTTATTTATGTCCTGTCGGATGCAATTCTATCGGACCATATAGGCAAAAAACATATTTGAATTTCTGCAATGATCCGTATCCCTGAAGATATTAAGATCAATAGTTAAACTTTTAAGTTATAATGTTAATTCATATCCACATGGATTTTATTCTATCAAACCAAATAGGCAAAAAATCCTTGAAGTACGAACCGTGAAGTTACGAGGTCTAAGTTTATATAGCATTTTATAAATTTGTTTTAGAATAAAAAGATGAACATTGACATCAATACGGTCAACACAGTTTTTTATGAAGTTCTATAAATCAGCCAAGGTCTTTAAAGTGCAGACATTAGGTACAGAGGATCAACTATACACATACCCTGTGGGAAAGCTTCCCGGACTCATGAGATAAACACCTAACCTGATCTATACAAGAACAAACCAACGGCGGAACAACAGTTAATAAGACAGGAACTACCACTAATATGAATTATTATCATCATTATTGTTATTATTTCAATGATTGAAATTGACGAGTCATTTCCGAAAAATGAGATTGTTCCTATCTCTATAGGACTACAAGAGTATTTCAATTGTAATGAATAAAGAATGTTTTCTTCTTCCTTGTGGACGGAGAGGAGAATAGAATCGAGGCAGGGTATGAAAACATAAACTATCAAAGGTAAGGATGTCAGTATGATAGTTCTTACCAATTCATCAATAAACATTATTCTTTAATTGCAACAAGCCCTTATTGCCAAGGATGAGCTTCATAAATATATTATTAACAAAACATTGCCCCTCTTTATAATTTCTCATATTGAAACTGTCTCTCAGATGAGAAAAAAGTGGTGCTCTTTGATACGTGATTGGTTGCAAAAAAAGAGAGGGAATAATAATATAAAATCAGTTGGCATTATGTAATTATTTCACTATTTTTGCACATCCAAACGCGGGCTTATAACATAGTGATAAAAAGATATAGAGAGCTTATTCCATCCTTCATCTGTATTTTTGTGTCCAATATAAACAAAGTAATTTGATCTACGTCATCGTAAGCTGATCATAGCGATAGAATCTATCTCTATGATCTGCTTACGATGACGTAGTACAAATTACTTTGTTTATATTGGACACACAGATACAGCTGAACAACGATGTTTCTCTGCTATTGAATGGAATCAGCTCTATATCTTTATATTTCTATGATGTCAACAAAGAAAATATAATATTTAATTATTTCTTAAAGAGGAAAAGAAATTACACTCAGCCACGATGATAAGACGCCTCATCACTCTGATAATATAACGACATGTACGAATGAAAGATGGTTTGACAATGACTGGTGATAACTAAGAAAGCCATGACTAGTTATGATCGTATTTTAATCACATATAGATTCACGACTTCGATTAAACAAAACGTTAAAAACAGTAATTGACTAATAATTGTTGAAGGAAATTATGTTCTTCTTTTTCTCGCGGTATTTCGGTCGCGAAGCCTTTTTTTCTAGTGAAGAATTTACCTCTTTCTTCTTTTTTTTGCGACAAAAGTACCCACGAGAAAAAGAAAACGAGGAAATGACTTACTATAAATAGAAAGTAAGATAATACCCACGACAAAAAAACGGCTATTAAAAGGTCCACGAGGAATTTACACACACGCGTGAAATTACAATGAATCAAAATCCTGTTGATTGTGAGTTTTGCGAGGACTCCTTTTTGCTGTGTCCCTCATATGGAGTACAAGGACTGTACTCATTATGATGCCCTCTAATACATTTATCTCCATACTATTTTCCTCTCTATCTGTATCCCTTGTTGCCTGCCTGGACACATTATATGATTATGAAACTAGAAGCGCTCCCTACCAAATCATCCTCACTCTGATGTTTGTTTAACATTTATATAGATATATTCTTGGGCATTGTATTTTGTTGTCTTTCTCCTCTACCTTCACTCTCCATATGCTCTTGTAAATGTAAACCTCTGAACAAATAAATCCAAGGGAGGGAGAGATATTTTGACACTATTTTCATTATTATTATCGTGTGTTTTGGGGCCAGTAGAGGAGGAGGAGGGGGGAAAGTGGTGGACAAAGATCTTATTAAAATGTTTACATAGATCAAAGTAGGGAGAGGTTTACTCATAGAAGTACTTCTTAAGAAGACTGGGGGCATTAACATCCAAAGAAAGAAAAGAAGAGCTTGACTTATATGAGATGGGGATGAATAACATCACAAACCTTTCATTTATTGAGTAACTTTTCCCTAAATAAACAGTCCCTTTATGTATATATAACTCTTTAAATTTTATATGGTAGTACAATTGAAATTAATATAATCATAATAGAAACATTATGTCATAATAAAAATTATTGAGCCGTTAAAATTCTTTGGTTATATGTTTGTATTAGATCGTTAAAAATACCCAAAGTTTATTTTTATTGTCTAGGAACCATCGTTATCACTGTGTTTTCCTCAATGTACTGATTAAAGCCAACATTGAATACTGGAAAATAAAATATATATATATATATATATATAATCGTATATATATATATATATATATATTTAGGTTGTTCTTATTTTTTCAAATGTTTGAAATGTTAGCAACATTGTGGATTTTCTGTTTCTTGGTGAAAAAGAAGACGACATACAAAGTTTGAACAAAATCGGTCAACATTACGAGGTCGCGCAACGAGGTCAAAGTTTTAAAAATTTAGTAAAAATATAGTTTTCCGCAAATTTCTTCAAAATGGTGGACGTTACAGACTTCAATAATAATTATTAATTTAAAGGAAATCTAATTTACTACCAGACGTATGTTTGATGTTTTTTAATAAAACAAAGTTTTCAGTAAAAACAAAGCAAAAAAGGGAGTGTGTATTGTTAGCTTATTTCATAGCTTTTTTGTATCAATTAACTTCACTCGCCTGTAGAAGATGACTTGTTCGCTTCAGAGTAAAATAGTACTTTTAAGTTTAGTAAAACTTAGATGATAAATCCAAAAATGACCTTGGTTGCATTCTATCAATTCAGAATTCAGTACAATCTGAGTTTACATCATATGATTCAGAGCCTGTATTGACCTATAAGAAATCGATTATGAAAAAAAATAAAATAATGTGTTTCTTAGATTTGCGTCAAGGTATCCTCTCAAATTTTACTTTGTCTCTGACGCATACATAATCCATTATATGCGTCATTTTGTACGCGAGATAGGCTTTTTTAATGTACATATAACTCTCTACTTATTAAATTGACATGATTTAGTATACCAAAATATTAAAGCTGGTTAACCAAGCTTTCATTTGATATGTTGGTGTTCTAAAAATCGCTATACTTTAAGAGATATAAGCAAATACGTACTCTCCCCCAAAAATTGATCTTTTGATATGAGAATATACGATTACCATTTGGTAATGCTGTTAGTGTTACTGGATAGAAGAGAGAAAGGAAGGAGGGTGTATTTTGCCTCACTTCTCTCCTTCCTTTTTTATTCTCTCAAGTAAACCTAACCAGTTACCAATGGTAATCGTATCTTCTCATATCA
>CP045901.1:18328679-18343426 GCA_013387185.1 Caligus rogercresseyi
CTTAATCCGTATGAGCGGTCGCAAACTGTCTAGGAACTACTAATTTTAATTTTAAACTAATTAAATTCGGACAAATAATTATAAGTATTAAAAGAAATTCTCCCAGCGTCTTCTGCCTCTCTCTGTTCTTCAATACAAGTTGTCCATTCCAATCGTGAACAATTAGATAAATTGGAGTTTATTTTCCTCCTCGCAGAGACTCCTCGTTGGAGCTTCTGACCTTTCAATTCGCTGAAGATGCCCATTAGGTGTATGTGGGGCCACTAGCCATGGAGACAATTCGTGTCTTGGAAGCCCTCCCATAATGGTTTCATCGGCTTCCAAGAAGGGGCTTGAAATAAAATACTTATTATTTAGACATGTTCTCCTAGCTCATTAGTTGTTTGTTTAGCTCCTTAATTCATCGAAACCTAATCTTATATCAGCTGGTACAAGTCTATATATGAGTTTTTAACTTTAGCACTGAGCCGTTCTCAACAGTCTCCAACAAATGATATACATATTTCATAATGACAATGTTTGTTTTATAATCATTGTCACTCCTTTTTGTTTTAGCAAATATCAATCTGAACAAAGTTCTTGTTTGATATCCTTGGCTATGAAAGGCATTTACTAAGAGATGAGTATGGAAACAAGGAACTGAATTTATGCTTCATATTCGTTTTTTTGTTTTATTATGGCAACCATAAGAGTGGATATCATTTTGTAGATGTAAGGATCCACTCTCTTTAAGGATCTAGGGATTCCAGATAGAATGGGACATATCAAACAATGATTCGATAAAAACATTGCGGGCTTATTAAATTAAACTGAATTATATCGGGGAAGTCCGAAATCCTTATTCACGGTCAATAAAAAAATCGTAAGCCTGAATACTCTGTTTTTTTTTCTTACTATGAAAATGGATATTTTTTAGTTGATTCAACAATAAATTATTATTTGCTGATGGATTGTTGTATACGCAGAAGATTTGATATGTAGTAAGGCTAGTAATTGGATGACAGTACTTAAGGTGTGTCAACAAAGTTTGCCATAGATAGTCAGACGACTCTGCTATTGGGAGGACAATGGCCAAAGATCTAAGTTTTAGGAGTGATAAACAATGATGTATTAAAGAATGATTTTATACTTTGTCTTCATCGTCGGTCATTTTAATAAACTGGCATTCATTAGAAGAAAAAAGAACCATGGCGGATTGTTTAAGAGTTCTTTCATGGCGTAAAATCAACTTAAAATGGCTGTCCACCTTGGTGAAAGCAGGAAATCCTACCTTTGAACCCAGTGATCCCATCCTCTTACATTATTTTCAAAAATGCTATAAAAATTATGCTGTTGTTCACAAAAGAACGTCTCTGGCTAGTATTACTATTTCCCCATTTTCTATTCCTTAATACTCGGCATTCAGACATTTACTTCCTTATCTTCCTTGAGTCATCGACTATTATAGAAGTAAAAAGTTATCGCTTTTTTTTTTCGACTTAAAAATCTGTTTCTTAATTGTTTTTCTTTTTTATTGAGTCTATCTAAAAATAAATAGATCATGTGTTCTATGCGATGTCATCCATAATAAAAAGATGGAGAAAGGAATATTATTATTAACCATATGATAATGTATGCTGAATAACCAAACATGATAATAATATACTTATAATGGGTAACCTCAACAACTATCAAAATCAAGAGCCCCAGATTTAAGCTTGAGGTGTGTAATTTGGATGGATTATACGTTTTTTTTTGCAAAATATTATTGTTCAATTCCACTTGTTTTTTTTGTAAGCTACCTATGGTTTTTTGTACCAAGTCACGGCTATAAAAAAATAATAATTAATGATTAAAGTACTCAAGACATAAGGACGACATCTTTTACATCTCTTCATGAAGTTGAGTTCACAAGCAAGCGTTTCTATTGGAGATCCTGAAATGAGGACATTAACTTATATTATTACAGATAACATCAAGTCTTTTTTCTTCCTCTTCGCATATAACTGATGTAAAAGACATGAAAGCTTGACTTTTTTATTGAGGCTTAAATATTTTATGATATAAGAAACAAACTAAATGTAATTATATATTTAGGGTAAGGAATTATTATGTCCATAAAAAAACATTGTAGTTAAAAATTATTCCTCGCCTGAGTTGCTTTCAAAACATAAAATAGAACAACAAAATATTCAGAAAAATAATGCCAAAACATTCTAAACAATACATATTTAAAATTCAAACACATTAAAACCATAAGAATAATTCAAATGAATTACATTCTTTTAAAAAGTTTCAAAAGATTTTATAAAAAAGTGCCTTAAGAATAAGGTATAACTTCAATCATGGCTGGCGAACATTAACTCGGAGCTAAAAATTGCATTCATTGAAACATTCATTATATTTAAGAATAGGCCTCAATTAGTGGCATTTAAAAATCATTTGAATAGACTTGTTGCAGTATTATTATAATTTATTTATTACTTCAGTACGCATATAAAATGCATTCATTAAAAAAGTTGTTTTATTCTTTTTTTTGCCTATTGGTTCGATAGAAATGCAGTATCGGCTGGATATAAATAAGCATTGAACATTAAATTAGTCTATGGATCCTAGGATCTGTTCAATGAGGTAAACCAAAAATGGCCAACCTCTCTCGGGATTGCGCCCAACATTGAGAGTTGAACACGCCTTACGCACACAGCTATCGCACTCCCTTATTCTTAAAAGGTTAATCAAGGCAAATTTTAAGAAATCTTAAGGCGTTATAAAGATTAACAAAAATACATACTGATTATTATATTTTTGGGTAACTCAGACAACAATCTATTTATCCTGCTCAATATTGATAATTTTCACACATATTTCAAAACATTAAAAATCCATTAAAATTACATATTATTTTTTTTAGAAAAACCCACTGTAAATAAAAACTTATTTTAAGAAGTGGTGTTTTGTGCTTCTAGGTTTTTATAAAAATAGCTGAGTTTTAAATACAATAAACTCGCATATTTGGCGCCTACGGCGCCCAATGTTCATATTACATAAGTTTCTCAAATTTTGTATCATGGATTTTGTGGAGATAAATAGGTTTTCTAAATGTCAAATGAGTTACAATAATTTTCTCTTTTCAACAAACATTCCTCATAAAAAGTTTGACTTTTTACAAAGAATGTTTTAAGTCACATGAGCTGTTTTTTTTCTTTTTCCTCTCTTTACCTTGAAAAGTAGGTGGTAAAATCAGAAAGTGATTTTTCTGGTTCATTTCTGGTCCCATCACTTATAGTTTTATTAGGTCCGCCTTGACCCAAGGATTCCATAAGTACCTTCAGAGTTCAAATTTGACCATAAATGTGGGAGGAGATACCGTGCGGACATACAGACGGACAGACAGAGATTGGTGAATTATTATATAGATTGTATTTCATTTTGATATGAATAAATGTAAAAATACGCCAATATTTTTGTCTTAAAATAATATCCAATTTTGTATAAGATTAAAGTTCGACTAGTGTTATAATAATGTTTGGACACTCGGCACAAAAATGATTTAAGTTTATCTTGGAAAAAGTAGCAGGATCTTCTCATATGTGTTTTACCGTGTATGCATTCCATAGAGAGCGTGTTAATAAAAGATCCTATATTTAAAGCGAAATAGAGAGTAATAACATGAAACTCGATGTATCCCCAACTAGAAGAAATCTTAAAGCTTTGTTGGCCAAAGAAATTGTCCAATCGTAAAAACAGTCTCATGGCCCTGACGTTCATACTGTTTTATAACAATTGCATTCAGAGGTACAGAACCATATAATAAAACATTTAATATGGCCTACTCTCAGTGAAGTCAAAGTAGGCCTTCACTTTAAGTGAATTGCCTTGACTGCCTCCCCAAGCCTGCCGAACACATTATCCGTTAGAACATGATGTATAAATCTCGTTTGACTCCTATATACTACATAATACCTCTATTTAAAGAATTCTTAAATGTCATTGATCAAGGCCCATGACAAATAATCTTCTAAAGAATTAGCTGTGAGTTTATGCTCATAACTCAACATCAATGAAACAAAGAATCCATGCATGCCATTTTATTCAAACTATTATTTAATTATTGCCGCCTCTTTTTTCTCAACAATCACGTTTTAGATAAAAAGTTAGAAAAGACTCATATACGACGAAGGGACTGAATATGGTAACGGCTTAAGATGTTTATTTGGCTGAGCTACTTTTTTAAAATATTCACGATACTTTTCATTCAAATAATGACGTTCTTGATCCGAGTCCCATTGTGGTGCTACAATACTATATATGGGCTAAAAAATTATCTATACTTATAAAAAAGAATTCCGTCCGTTCGTTCGTTCGTTTCATTGTATCTCCCGAACGGTTCATTAGATTTTGACAAAATTTTCTGTAAATAGTTTTGAGAGCTCAGGGAGTGTTTTAGTGGGTTGTCAACTCCTGGAAAATTCGTCATTGCCATGTTTATTTTATGCACCAAATCGTTTTTTGTCGATTTTTTAAAATTGCCAAGTTAGATTTTGACCAAATTTTCCGTGGATGAGTATGAGGTAATAAGACATGTTTTTGTTTTATTGAGTGTTTCCCGGAAAATTTGTTTTCTACATGATTACTTATTTTTTTCTGTCCCTGTATGTCCCCCCAAATTTATTTTTCGGGAAATAACAACATTTTTTTATATTGCAACATCGAGGTAATCGAATTTTTATAATGCCTAGAGATGTGAGTGAGTTTATACCTAGCCTAAAGGAATACAAAACGGAAAAAATGGCAATGACGGTGCAAAGACAACTTTTTAAGGAACTACTTTTCATTAGAAAATAACATTAGCATTCTATGAAATGGCTTAAAAATAACTTCTTTTGATGATATTTAAGTACCCAGCCGTAAGAATATATAACGGAAAAAATGGCAATGAAGACCCAATGACGACTTTTTAAGAAACTGATTTTAAAACGAAAAATCCAATGCGATGACATCACTGAAATTATGTGTTTGATTTCTTCTTTTTACTATGTTTAAATACCCAGTCTTTATGAATACAAAACGGAAAAAATGGCAATGAAGACTCAATAACAACTTTTTAAGGAACTTATTTTATATGAAAAATCACATGCGATAACATCACTAGAATTCGTGCGATTTTTTTTTCATTCCAGACTATTGTCAAGTTGGAAAATCCCGGGCAGCGCCGGGTAACATATCTATACTAATTAAAAAGAATTCCGTTCGTTCGTTCGTTTCGCTGTATCTCCAGAACGGTTCATTAGATCTTGACGAAACTTTCTGTGAATAGTTTTGAGAGCTCAAGGAGTGTTTTAGTGGGGTTGTCAGCTCCCGGAAAGTTTGTCATCACCATGCTTATTTATTCGCTAAAACGTTTTTTTCCAATTTTTTGAAATTGCCAAGTTAGATTTTGATCAAATTCACTGTGGATGAGTATGAGGTAGTAAGACGTGTTTTTGTGTTATTGAGTGTCCCGGAAAATTTGTTTTTTACATGATTACTTAAAAATAATTTTCCTCTCTATCCCTGTCCCAAAATTTAATTTTATGGAAAATAACAACATTTTATAATGCAAAATCGTGCTAATCAAATTTTAATAATACCTACAGATGGAGAGTGATGTCAATACCCAGCCTTTAGGAATACAAAACGGAAAAGTGGCAATGACGACTTTATAAGGAACTACTTTTCATTAGAAAATAACATAGGCACTCTATGAAACGACTTAAAAATTACTTCTTTTTACGATGTTTAAATACCCAGCCTTCAGGAATTCAAAACGGAAAAATGGCGATGAAGACCCATGACGACTTTTTAAGGAACTGATTTTAAAATAAAAATCATATGTGATGACATCACTAAAATTATTCGATTGATCTTTTTTCTATTCCAAGGACTATTATCAAATTGGAAAATCCCGGGCAGCGCCGGGTTACATCCGCTATATATATATATATATATATATATACATATATATATATATATATATATATATATATATATATATATATATATATATATATATTCAGTATAATCAATACTACATAGAGTAGTTTCATTCAAATCCATTATTAAAGCACCAATTATGATGAATATCTTCTTATAAATTATTTTTAACAGAACCTATCAAATTAAAGTCTGATCAAATTGTTACTTACCACATGGGAGACGTATAATTATATTTTTATTGCAATAAAAAATAGCGCCCGTGTTGAATTTATATTTATTTATCACTATTGCATTGATTAGATACACTTAATAGAAAAGACAATTGTTACAAATCTATGTCACTTTCTAACGTGATGGAAATTGTGCATGAGATTTGATAGACAAAATAACAGGGAAATCTGAAGACACTCAATCCGAAGTTTGTACGTTTTTAAAACATAGCTATCTACAATTTTAACATATTAATGACAACAAATATTAAATATCAACAAAATGTAACACAACACGAATTTGACGTCGAACTATATGAATGTCACCACTGCCTATTTTCCACTTACATACTGTTCAAATCATCATATTACATGTGTGTGTGTGTAAAAATGGGATATATGTATTTAAAAATGTCAAAAATGGTAACCAGACTGATAGAAAAGTAATGGGATGCAATGTCGATTATGTCGATTCTTATTACTGAAGTTAAAAAACATAGTAATAGTTTATAAGCAAATAATTTTTTTTTAAGTCATAGTTTTGCCAGTTTTTTTTAACATTCAGTTCGTTTTTATTATTTATTACGAGCGTTTTTTACCCGGCGCTGCCCGGGATTTCCAACTTGACAATAGTCTGGAATGAAAAAAAATCACACAAATCATTTCAGTGAAATCATTGCATGTGACTTTTCATATTAAAACCAGTTCCTTAAAAAGTTGTTATTGAGTCTTCATTGCCATTTTTTTCATTTTGTATTCCTTAAGGCTGGGTATTTTAAACATCGTAAAACGAAGACATCACACGAATGATTTCAGTGATGTCATTGCATGTGACTTTTCATATTAAAATCAGTTCCTTCAACAGTTATCATTGTGTGTTCATTGCCATTTTTTCCGTTTTATATTCCTTACGGCTGGGTATTTAAGCATAGCACAAAGAACAAATTACACGAATATTTCAGTGAAATCATTGCATGTGATTTTTCATATTAAAACCAGTTCCTTAAAAAGTTGTCATTGAGTCTTAATTGCCATTTTTTCCGTTTTGTATTCCTTACGGCTGAGTATTTAAACATCGTAAAAAGAAGAAATTACACGAATATTTTAAGTGATGTCATCGCATTGGATTTTTCATTTAAAATCAGTTTCTTAAAAGTTATCATCGGGTCTTCATTGCCATTTTTAGTCCTTAAGGCCATTTATCCATTTCATAGAGTGCTGATGTTAATTTCTAATGAAAAGTAGTTCCTTAAAAAGTTGTCATTTCATCGTCATTGCCATTTTTTCCGTTTTGTATTCCTTAAGGCTGGGTATTGAGATCACGCTCCATCTTTAGGCATTATTAAAATTCGATTAGCACGATGTTGCAATATAAAAATGTGTTATTTTCCACAAAAGTTAAATTTGGGGGACAGAAAAAAAAATATTTTTTAATAATCCTGTAGAAAACGAATTTTCCGGGAAACATTCAATAAAACAAAAACACGTCTTATTACCTCATACTCATCCACAGAAAATTTGGAAAAAATCTAACTTGGCAATTTTTGAAAAATGACAAAAAACGTTTTGGCGAATAAAATAAGTATGGCGATGACGAATTTTCCGGGAGTTAACAACCCTACTAAAACACTCCCTGAGCTCTCAAAACTATTCACAGAAAATTTCGTCAAGATTTAATATTCCGTTCAGGAGATACAGGGAAACGACGAACAAACGAACGAACAGAATTATTTTTTTATTAGTATAGATTAAAACATCATGCTTTTGTTTCTCGATTCCTTAAGATGTGAAGATAAACGTTGTGTTTCCTCACAAGCTTTTTTTTATCTTTCATGTAATGTACAAATAAGGAATTCTTTGTACACATGATCTCATAACTATTAAAATTTTATAGCTATTTCGGCTCATAAACTATGTGAGGAACTATTGCTGTATATAAAGACAATTTATGTAGTTTCTTCCCTTGCCATATATCTATTTCACAGTTAATCAAATTGAAAAACAAGGTTCGTCAATATTGGCAAGGGAGCTTACTTTTGGCTTGCCAGTGATTTTAGTGACGTCACACCGGCAAGCGGAAAGAATAACATTTGCCACTTACGTCATTTATGATGTTTACTCAGTCTACCTCAGGTCACCAATATAATCAATGCTATTTCGCAGTAACATTGAAAGTTAATGTGGACTTTCAAGAAAATGAGTTATTCCTGAGTATTTTCAAACGAATTATAATTTTATTTATTCATTTTAGCGGTAAGTTCAACACCTTACATATTTGAGTCCTTTATTATGAAAATGAAATAAAAACACATTCGAAGCAACAATAATTCTTAAAGAGGAAACAAATATCTAAGATTAGATAATTGTAATGCTTGTTCAAATTCTTCTTGTAACTAGGTCAATTAAAATGAACCTTCCTATATGAGAAGCCTTTATGCTTATAAAGAAGCAGTTCTTAAAGTGCTTAAAGAAATATAAAAAAAATGTTTATTATTGAGTTTGTAAGGAATAAACATTATTGCTATTCTTAAACATGAAAGAGAACTAAACTATTCCTTCTTTTATATTAATTAAGATTGCAAATATATTCATTATAATTCTAGAAGGCATAAGCACAAAGTTCTTAATGACTTTAATTAAAAAGACTCTAAAATAAGACAGTTATTTAATTAATAATTCATAATATGATTATTATTAATTATAATAATAATGATAAGAATAGTAATAATTCAGAGAATAACAAAGAGACTGACTCCCTAATTGATTTCTCGTTCTTCCTTTCTTTGTGCTCCGCGTTCGCTCGTTAACAAATAGAAGAGTGTGAAATGAGACTGTCGACACGTTCAATTCACCCCCCCCCCCCCCTCATTTTTACCTCTCCCCAACCAACACTATAATATTTTGTATGTGTGTGTTGTAAGTACATACACTATCAGTCCTTCTTTCCTCCCCCCTTTTTAGCATTCTTTGATGATGAACAAGACACTGCTCCCGGAGTTCATCCACAAAAGAGGGATAAGGGGAGTGAGACAGTGGCAAAGCAGGTCATATTTTAAAATGACACCCTCTAATATTATTATTAGGAGGAAAGATAGCAAAAAAAAAAGAAGATTTTCTCGCAAACTCAGCCATAAACTTTAATATTTCATTTGATAAAACATTTTTTTATATTTTCTATGTGCGATAGTCAGCGTGATGATCCATTTATCGACAGATGTGATAAAATAAACATACTTGATTTCTCTTTTGCGTTTGGATCTCTGTTTGGATCACATATGGATATACTTGGGCATAAGGAGTTCTCACAAACTTATCAATAAACATGATTTTTAATCCATTTGGTAACTCTGTTTTCTTTCTTTTACTACGTGTAATAATAGTCCATTTATAGACCAATATGAAGAAAAATATTTATTCATTTTTGCTCAAAGTATGGGCAGTTGTTTTATTCAAATAATATCAATATATGGAATAGGAGGAGTTCATTCAAGGGATTCACCAATGACGTCATGGATGTAGGCCCATAAAGAAGAGACAATGAGGATTTTTAAGGATTGCATTCTTCTCTCTGAGTAATCAATGTTCATAGCCGCGAGAGAAGAGGTACTAAGTAGGTATAATGGCAAATACTTTTTTTTATTCCCCCGTTTTCTTTTCTTTCAACTAAGCAGGTTGCAAAAATACCACTTTAAAATATCCTTAATAACTATTTTCATTATTTTAGCCACTAATGTACCGACCCTCCCCTCCTAAAAAAGGATAATTTCAAAGGGATAACATATAAAAGGCATCATTTCCTTAGTCTCTCCACTATTGCAATTGATATTAAATGAAGCCCCTGCTAAATGGTTTTATAAAATTATTATTTATATTTTTTTTTTGGGTCAAAAAACAAACAAACAAATAGTTTATTTTTATTTCCCTTCCCTGACTTCTTAATACATCTCTTATTGCCTCTGGAACTACTTTTTAGTAACTTAAGGGATTAGTGATGTTATTTAGCCATCATTGTTTGAAGAAAAAGGAGTTGGAATAGTAAAAAACAGTTGGCAATATGAACTATGTATCACTTGATTCGTAATTGTTGTGAAGTGAACAGCTTCTCAAAGATAAGAAATATTTCTTAAAATACTGATGGGCCTGCATCCATGACGTCATTGGTGAATCCTTTGAATGGACTCCTCCAAGTCCACCTATTAATATCAATTGAACAAATCAACTCCCCATACTCTAAAGAAAATGAGTATTACTATTTTCATCAAATCTCCGATAATAATTGGACTATTATTACACATAAAAAAAAAGAAAACAGGCTACCAAATGGGGGGGGGGGGGAATCATGTTTATTGATGTGTTTGCAGTGCACCTTTTTCCTTATGCCCAAGTATATCCATATGTGATCCAAACAGAGATCCAATCGCAAAAGAGATCATATATTTTTCAACCCCGGTAATATTTCTTTCGTATATTTAACTGTGTAAAATGTACATAATAACATCATTTAATGAATAAAAAAAGGAAAGGAAATAAATATTTCATGGAAAAAGAAAATAATAATAATAGTAGTTTTCTTTCCTTTTCGGGATGTTTGGTTTTTCCTTCACCTCATGTCTATTATTGTTGACACTGCCGGACTGCATTTGTCAGATCTTTTCTTTTCCCCTTGACGACTTCTTCTTTCCATAGATTTGAAGGGAGAACAAAGCAGAAAAATGCAGGTCTTTGAGTGGGATTTGCCGCATCCGACGTGCATACATGCATGCGTGTTGTTGTTCTTGGTATAAATTTGAGGAAATAGGTTGCGATAGGAGAAATAATGATTAAGGAGTTTTTAAATGTATTAATTGGGGGGTTAAATTAATAAGGAGATATTGTCGATCAATAATTTATAATTATATATACACACACACATCACATATATATATTATATATATATATATATATATATATAATAATATATATATATATATATATATATATATATATATATATATATATATATATATATCTATATATATAATATATATATATATATATATCTATATATATATATATCACGTATTTTATGGAATTTGCTGGGATACATATTTGATATTATAAAGTTTGGTTCCGAGAATACCCATTAATGTGCATGGCTATAATAAAGATAATAATGGCATTTATTTTATGAGGAAAATAAACAACTATTACAAAAAACACTTTGAGAGGCCCAAAAAATCCTTTTCATTGGGAACAATTGACACGTATGATATATTTTAAGTCCCTGCCTAAATTTAGCTATTTTGGTACTAAAATGATACATATTGAGTGCTTCTGTATGGAATTGATACAAAGGGAGTGCTAAATATTATAATCGTTATTTTTTTTTTCTAGTTATAATACTAAAGATTAGGTTCTAGCTGTTTATTGTATATTTATAATGTAACAAGTCGATGTTTTTGGGTTTGTTTCCTTTTTACATAATAGTAGGACATTTGAAGTCAATTATTTGAATTAGTGAGCTAATATATCGTTGGTTAAACAGTATGTAGTACGTCATATACTAAAATCATGTAATTGATTAGGGGATATTTGTATGTCGCCATATGTCGTCTTATTTTTTATATCTATGCCAATATAATTAAAAACACTGCTATCCAAGTCGACATTGGTCGACAAAAACTTCCTCAAAAGGTATTAAGTTGCCTTTAATACATTTAAAAATCCTATACTAAGAAAAACTAAAACGGAGTTTCAGTTGTATAGAATCAATAGAGAATATTAAGTACCGAAGCAATGTGTGATAGCGATAGGTATTTGTTAGTACTCCATTGTTATATAAACAACTTCAAAATATATAATATATTTTTCCATGAAATAGGGAGTGCAATGACCCTCTTCCTATTTCGTAGAAAATATTAAAAATATGAAGTCTCACACTCTCTTTAGCTCTTTATGTTGCGATCTTTCCCCAAATGAAGAGCTAACAAATGTCATGATATTCAACACTACCATAAATTGCATCGGCACTCATATTCTGGATAGTAGAATTATAAAAACCATGCAAAACTATTGAAGATATATAAAGAAAGAAGCCATATTAATTGAAATAGGAAAATTAAGCAAGAATATTTCCCCATAACTACATTATTTATTTATATATTTTTAAATATGTAATACCTCCATTTTAATATATTCTTTATTTTAATCAAATAAAAATCTCAAAACTTGATTTACAAATTAATAATCTTTCTGAGAAGAATCCAACCTAGTAAATAATTCCAAAGTTATTATTTCTCAGATCATTGATGTGGTTTCAAAGCTTGTGTTTTTTGGCTCTATAATTCCCCAGTTCCTTTGCAAATAAGAGAGTTACAATGTACTTGTGTCAAAATATAATATAGTAGTTTTGGATAAAACGAACAGTAACCTCGTTATAAAACTCTCCAAATCTATTTAAAACACCTGCATCCAACACTTTTTTCTAATAATATATTCTAATAACATTATTATTTTTCTTCCGTTATTAAAATATATATGTACATCAAAACAGAAAAAAAATGTAAGCAGAGTTTGAAATACGGATTGATATTCGATATTTCAGTAGATGGGTACCATCGGCAGTCAGGCATGTGTGTTGAGACTATGAGATGTGAGACTCTGGCGTTATTAGTCAGAATTACAAACATGATCCCTACATAATAGTCCTATAAGTTTGACTAATGACGTCAGTGCCTTACCTTTTGTATCCTCAACGCACGTGCCTGGCGGCCGTACATTTCTGCTATCGATATCAATAATTTTGAATTGGGTTTGAAAGTATCGAAACCCACTACCAAATGCATGATTTGCGTTCGATCCATATTGGAGATCCTTATTAATGAGAGCAAATGTTTTTGGGAGAATCTTAATATCTTGAATAGTAAAATCAGTGAACTAAAAAAGAAAAATATCTTGGAAATTGTGTATGAGCCCTGAAAGCTTTATATATATATATATTAGGGCTGTTCTTATTTTTCAAAAGTTTGAAATGTTAGCAACATTGTGGATTTTCTGTTTCTTGGTGATAAAAGAAGACGACATACAAAGTTTGAACAAAATCGGTCAACATTACGAGGTCGCGCAACGAGGTCAAAGTTTTAAAAATTTAGTAAAAATATATTTTTCGCAAATTTCTTCAAAATGGTGGACGTTACAGACTTCAATAATAATATTAATTTAAAGGAAATCTAATTTACTACCAGACGTATGTTTGATGTTTTTTAATAAAACAAAGTTTTCAGTAAAAACAAAGCAAAAAATGGAGTGTGTATTGTTAGCTTATTTCATAGCTTTTTGTATCAATTAACTTCACTCGCCTGTAGAAGATGACTTGTTCGCTTCAGAGTAAAATAGTACTTTTAAGTTTAGTAAACTTTAGATGATAAATCCAAAAATGACCTTGGTTGCATTCTATCAATTCAGAATTCAGTACAATCTGAGTTTACATCATATGATTCAGAGCCTGTATTGACCTATAAGAAATCGATTATGAAAAATAAAAATAATGTGTTTCTTAGATTTGCGTCAAGGTATCCTCTCAAAATTTTACTTTGTCTCTGACGCATTTATATCCATTATATGCGTCATTTTGTACGCGAGATAGGCTTTTTTAATGTACATATAACTCTCTACTTATTAAACTGACATGATTTAGTATACCAAAATTTAAAGCTGTTAACCAAGCTTTCATTTGATATGTTTGGTGTTCTAAAAATCGCTATACTTTAAGAGATATAAGCAAATACGTACTCTCCCCCCAAAAATTGATCTTTTGATATGAGAATATACGATTACCATCTGGTAACTGCTGTTAGTGTTACCTGGATAAGAAAGAAAAAGAAGGGAGAGAAGTGAGGCAAAATACTCCCTCCCTTCTCTTTCTCTTTCTATCCAGGTAACACTAACAGCATTACCAGATGGTAATCGTATATTCTCATATCAAAAGATCAATTTTTGGGGGAGAGTACGTATTTGCTTATATCTCTAAAGTATAGCGATTTTTAGAACACCAACATATCAAATGAAAGCTTGGTTAACCAGCTTTAATATTTTGGTATACTAAATCATGTCAGTTTAATAAGTAGAGAGTTATATGTATTTAAAAAAGCCTATCTCGCGTACAAAATGACGCATATAATGGATTAAAATGCGTCAGAGACAAAGTAAAATTTTGAGAGGATACCTTGACGCAAATCTAAGAAACACATTATTTTTATTTTTTTCATAATCGATTTCTTATAGGTCAATACAGGCTCTGAATCATATGATGTAAACTCAGATTGTACTGAATTCTGAATTGATAGAATGCAACCAAGGTCATTTTTGGATTTATCATCTAAAGTTTTACTAAACTTAAAAGTACTATTTTACTCTGAAGCGAACAAGTCATCTTCTACAGGCGAGTGAAGTTAATTGATACAAAAAAGCTATGAAATAAGCTAACAATACTCACTCCATTTTTTGCTTGTTTTTACTGAAAACTTTGTTTTATTAAAAACATCAAACATACGTCTGGTAGTAAATTATTTCCTTTAAAATTATAATTATTAGTGAAGTCTGTAA